>JANHFK010010126.1:2105-13058 GCA_036250565.1 Sibynophis collaris | reverse complement strand
ACAATTCATAATTTCTTTTCTTATTTCCCTCTTGTACTCAATATATTTCAACAATACTTTATATCTTTTTATATTAAGCCATGACATGTAGTATACTCTAAACTCCTAATAATCGTTTCATCTTACTCCAATAGCACATTCTTATCTTCCAAGTGAAAAGACAGGACAAGCAAGAGTTTAGTGGCCAAACCTGGAGTGGAAAATAACAAGGAGAATCTGCTAAAATGGTTTTTGCTTACTAAGGAATTATGCCTACACTTAGCCAGATTAAGGGAATTATGGGAACCTTCCTTTCCATTTAAGTGGGTCTGTTAAAAGAATGATTTGCTCAAGAAATATTTTTTTTAGACCTTATTGATGCTTTGAGGTTTTCAAGCCAAACCAACACTTAATTGCCACTAGCCCCTGCTGGCTTGCAAAATCCCTCAAGGTACCGGAAATAGCAGCATAAGTATTTCACCCAGAAGTGCCAGCCAGCATTCTTGCAGGAGTGACCAAACTGACTTGCCAATTTGGTAAGCTAAATGGGTGATCATCTTTGTGGGATGGAATTTTAGCAAACAGAATTCAGATTTCCACAGACTGGGGTGGGGGCTTTGAAGGATAGGTCCCCTTGCAAAAGTGCAGGGATCCTGGCCAGCTTCTGTTTACACAAAGGTGGGTCTTGCTGCTGTGAGCTATTGCCCAGGTCGGCAACCTTGCTCCCTGCACTGGTTTCCTTGATCAGAAGCTGATTCCTTCATGGTTGCCGGGGAAGGGAAACTGCAAGAGGGCTGGGTCTCAAGGGAAGAAGGTGGGCTGGGAACCAAAGACCTGGGGCAGCACTTGATGTCCTCAGAAGAGGCTGATCTGGAGTCCTGCAGCCAGTTTAACTGAGCAGGGCATCATACGATCTTTTAAAGGCAGTCGCTCTGCAAGATTTTCAAAACCACGGAATTGTGCCAAGTAATTCATTCGCATGGTTTTCCATTGTGGGTTAGGGTAACGAATGCAAGATATTGAAAAACGTGGATTTCACCTTCAGGAATGAAAGCATCTGAGTTTCTTATCCAGGTTTTTCCATTGAGGGTTCACATTTTAGTATAAGAAATCTGAATCTGCCCGCTTTGTTGCTTCCAGGACTGGCTACCCAGGGGTCTCAACAGAAGCCCGTGGACCGAACCTACCTTCCTTTTATTTATTTATTTTTTTATTTATTTGATTTATATGCCGCCCTTCTCCGAAGACTCAGGGTGGCTTACAATGCGCTAAGCATTTTCAAAGGATTGTTCTTTACTTTGTTGGGGTGGGGCATGATATATGCTGAGCAGTTTGCTTTAGCATGATGCTCCTTCAATTCATTTCTTTTCCACCTCATCTGGGTCCACGTGTCTATCTGGCAGTCAGAAAATGTGGCCTAAGAGTAAATGTGTAGAAAGACTTTTTGTGGGGTGTTTGATGAATGACTGAGGGCACAAGGACTGCTAAGAACATGTTGCAGTGCTGATGTGGTGATCTAGATACAGAGATTGTGGGTAACTCGGGAGAGAATCAGAATAGGAGCTTCTAAGAAGATCATCACAATTACAGGTGAGGCTGGAAAGCCATCTTTATCTACTTTCCCTTTCCTCCAAGCAAGATGAGCCTAACAGGATTGAGTAGATGGACACCCCCATTATTGGAAGCATATGGGCATACAAGGAAAGCTATGAAGACTTGGATTTGACCCCAGGAAGAATTGGGGTTAATGGAGTTCAGATATGGTTATGTATGATAGATGTGCAGCATATGGATTTTAGTGATCTAACCTGGCTGCTGTCGTGTTGGCATGAACTAGCAAATGGAGAGAGAAAAGTGGAGAAGAAACTCAGTTGAAGGACAGTTCTGATGCTACAGAGGTTCGTGAGTTAGCCAGAGCTGTTATGGGGAGATGTTGAGGTAGCGGACTCATTGTTCTGGTATTAGAGTTTACTCAGTTGGTTGACTCAGCCTTCCATCCTTCCGAGGTTGTTAAAACGAAGACCCAGATTGTTGGGGGCAATATGCTGACTCTGCAAACCACTTAGGTTTGTAAAGAACTGTGCAGCAGTATATAAGTCTAAGTGCTAATGCTATTGCTAGAGCCTGGAGCCCTGGAGGATATCTGCCTCTTTAGCTGCTAGGGCAGGGGTCAGCAAACTGTGGCTCTGGAGCCGCATGTGGCTCTTTCACCCCTCTGCTGCGGCTCCCTGTCACTCAAAATATCTGTCACAACCGCCAATGTGCGACACCCGCTAGCATGTGATTTATTGAGCTTTTCAACCCCCGGTAGGCCAACCATGGATAAAGCCAAGAAAATAAAAGTTTCAGAAGAAAACAGAACATTTAATTCAACTACATATGCTAGTTTTTGTGGCCGCTCAAGAAATAGTCAGACACAGGAAGGGTTTTGTGGCTCCCAGTGTTTTCTTTTCTGTGGGAAACGGGTCCCAATGGCTCTTTGAGTGTTTAAGTTTGCAGACCCCTGTGCTAGGGAATACAGTGCTCATCTGACCCAAAATTGGAGAGAGGGAGAAGGGGGGGAAAGGGAGGGGGGATACAGAACTGGCTGGAGAGAAAAGTTGAAGTTACAGGAGTGTGCAGAGCAGTCATCAGTTCTTGATTGGTGAGGAAGAACAAAGGTCCATGGGTGGCTTTCCTGAATGAAGGGAAACAAAGACCCAAAGAGATGACATCTACACCCAAGATGGGAAGAAAGGACTTCATTGGTCATCGGCAAAGTCCTGGTCTCTGGAGAAGGACGGGGCAGAAGACCCTGAAAGAGATTCTTCTCCCAACAGAGAAGTAGAAGATGATTCTCTGACTGGTTCCAAGAGAAGTCAAGCCACGCTGAGCACAAGACAGTAAAATCCCAGCCCATTGCTTTCTTTTCATTCTCTCTTGATAAGCCCAGAAACAGGGGAGGGAGATGGAGAAAAGAGAGAGCCAGTGGGAGAGATAGAAGGGAAGTAGTCTCTGGGACAAAGTTAGGATGAAATCAGACACCAGGTGAACCACAGGATTGTGTTATATACTGTATGCCTGTTGTAAATCCTTGTTGTAAATAGCTTTGCCGTAAATTTTAAAAGCATAAAAGCACCCCCCCTCCATGTCTTCTGTGTTAATTGCCACCCTTGCAAAGCAACATACACCTCTAGTTCAAAAATAATCCCGTCACACTGATAGAAGGTATTTAGACTTGGTTTCCCCCCTTGTTTTAAAAATTGTATTGCGTTTTTATTATAGTTCACTGCCCAGAGTTTCATTGGCTAGGTAGATAGTGGTATCAATTTTTTTAATCAGACAAACAAATAAACAAACTTTAAATATTCATGTTTCCAATTGCAGGAATGATGGTCTGCCCTGGGATGTGTTGATGATATGACTTCTACTTTCTACAACGCCTGTCTCAGCCCATCTAGCTTCTTACTCATGGGCGTTCCTCAACTGGAATCAGTCCATGCATGGCTGTCCATCCCCTTTGGCTCCATGTACATCATGGCATTGTTGGGGAACTGCACCATCCTCTTCATTATCAAGGCAGAGCCCAGCCTCCACCAGCCTATGTACCTCTTCCTTTCCATGCTGGCTGTCACTGACTTGGTGCTCTCCTCCTCCGCTCTGCCCAAGCTGCTAGCCATCTTCTGGTTCAATAGCAAGGAGATTGGCTTCCACTCATGCCTGCTCCAGATGTTCACCATTCATTCTTTTGCCACCGTGGAATCAGGGATTTTCCTGGCTATGGCTTATGACCGCTACGTGGCTATATGTACCCCATTAAGACACAAGACCATCTTAACCCATTCGACTGTTGTTAAGATTGGGGTGGCAGCTCTCCTGAGAGGCGTCCTCTATATCTCGCCCCTTCCTTTGCTTGTGAGGAGGCTGACTCACTATCGTACCAACATCATCGCACATTCTTATTGTGAGCACATGGCTGTGGTGATGCTTTCCTGTGACAACACTTCCATCAGCAACATCTATGGCATGGCAATTGGCTTCCTGGTACTCATCATTGATTCCCTGGGCATTGGTCTGTCTTATGTGTTGATCCTCCGGGCAGTGATGAATTTAGACACAGTAGAGGCCCGGCTCAAATCTTTTAGCACTTGTAGCTCCCATATTTGTGCCATCTTAGCTTTCTACATCCCCATAGCAGTCTCCTCCCTGACCCACAGGTTTGGCCATCAGGTGTCTCCTCCGACTCATATTCTTCTGGCCAACTTCTACCTTATCTTTCCCCCTGTCTTAAATCCCATTGTTTATACTGTCCGGACTCAAATAATGCAGAGGAAGTTAGTCAAGATGTTATCCTGTGTTCAGAGGCTAATCAGAGGCCATTTGTAAACTTTTTAGAAAGGTTTTTGGTCCTTTAATGATTTTAATGAATTAATCTCAACCCTGAGCTGTCCAGATAGTAATGTCAATGTCCTGACATGATGCCTGGAGGTTGTTTGAGTCTACATGGGATGAATAGGCTCAGGGAACTCAGTTCTGCCAATGCCAATTAGTTGTAATTAGTTGGACTTCCCTAGAAATGGAAATCCGGGGAGTAATCATCATTGGTCTTGGGTGGGAGGCTACTTCCCCATTCAAACTGGGGGCCCTCCTGGACTCACTTTTCCTGCTTAGGGGCCTGTGGCACTGTAACTAAGAAAGTCCAACTGATTCAACTGATGCACCAAATGTTCCTACTCCCAGAACAGGAGGCCTTTCAGATGATGACTTATGTACTAGTCACATCATCACTAGACTATTGCAATTGATTCTAGAATGGGCTGCCCTTGAAATCATCTAGAAGCTACAGCTGGTCCAAAATGCAGTGATGCACGCCATGATGACCTATTATGATCAACCTATGTATCATCTATGCTTCATGAGTTGCATTTGTTACTACTTCTCAGTGTAATTCAGTGTGTTGGTTATCATATATAAACCCTTGACATGCAATAGACGATAGTTTCAACAAACATGCAACTGCATGATTGGAAGTATATCTGGCCAATGGAGTCTCTTTTAGGTTAACTTCCCCCTTGTCTCCTCCAAATCATTGAGCCAGAACAATTTCTACCTTTGTAGTCACAATGCCCATCAAATTGGGACATTCTGAAGCCATGTTTTGGCTTCTAAGTCTTGCAGATTTTTCTTAGTTCACATTCCCATTAGTTGTCCCCAGCCCTCTTCTGGAAATGTGTACCTGCAACATGATGGATGAAGAAATTTAGTCACATGTATGGATGTTACCACTGGAGCAGGTCTGGTCACTTTTCTAAAAGAATATGTGGGACATATTTGCTATGCCCACAGTGCCAGCCATCAAATCCAATTGCTTTCCAGTCTCCCAGTGCTGCAATCCAGAATAACAAACAATACTGAAAATGTTGATGCTTGCCATGGCAACCTCCAACCAATTAAGTTTGGAGGAGCCAGTAATGTCACAGAAATGTCTTTGATTTGGCCTGGACCTGAGATTTGAGTAATAATAATAAATGGTTGCATTCATATGATGGCCTGACCTATTAATTTATTAGCAAACTATTAAGAGGTTTTTTTGCAAGTGAGCAATAAATTAGCTTCAACTAGAATAGTCCATCTGAATTTGTCTATGAATTTGCTTCTTTTTTTTTAGCAGTTAGCTAAAAATCTTCTCTGACACTTAACTGAAGAAGCTGACCATAAACACTTTAGTTACAGGAAGTGTTAGTCTGGCTGGCTGAGTGTGGCTTTATTACAGTGGTGAACAATTTTGCAAGGGGTCCATTACCTGGAACAAGGAAAGGGAACTGGACATTTAGCTTAGGTTGCTGGACAAAGGTAAAGATCTTATCATTAGCATGCTAAAAAGCACACTGAGAGATGCAGAGCTTACTAATTAAGTGCACACACACACATAACCCTATGCATATTATGAGATGTTAAATTGCACATATCTTCAGCAAATTAGGAAGAAGTGATATAATATCAGAAAATTCTGACGTGTATATGTGGTTTTAATGCTCTAAAAACTGAATACCAGCAGGCCTGCTTGATTTGGACCTGAGTTCCAATTGTACTTCTCTTTAATTCTGCACAGAAATAAAGTGTTGAACTTCAGTTTCTTCTCTCAGCATGATTATTGACTCAAATTGTGTCAGATAAAAGGAGCCCAGACTTGGACTGGTCCAACGCACACAAGATGATTTCCTTGATTGCTCAGTAAAACAGGTGCCTGGAGTGGCTTTAAGTCTTCTGAAGAGACAAGCTGCAGCACCAAACCTGGTTCTATTTTTAAAATGGGTTAGTTGAAAACCGAGCACCTTTGGGTTTCTTAATTCCAAGGTCATCATGAGCTTCACCTTGGTGCACCGTGGAATTGCAATGCCGGGACTGTAGCAATGCCAATACCATCATCCTGTTCCGAACTTTGCCTTAGGGTGCTGGGAGTTGTAGTCCCATATGGCACTAGGCTTAAATATCCTAGAATCATGAACACAAAAGACAGAACTGGATTGATGTGAGATTTCAGAAATTGGGCTGTTTTGGATCCCCCATCACATTCAAAACCGCTTAAATCCTTTTGAGGTGGGGCTCAGGGCCATAAAGTGGGTGGGACCACCACACAGATGAGGAAAGTTGGTTATTTTAAGGTAAAGGTTTGCCATTTGGCTTTGGTAATTGAATTGTGGTATGCTGAGTTAAAGCATGCTACTCAATTTTCATGGCCTTCCTCTCTCAGGGTGGCAAAAGATCTAGGTACCGTAATACTGATCCACCAGTCCTCAATGCAATGGGTTTTTCAAACAATGGACAACATTTCTACAGTGATTGATACCAACTGTGTAACAATGCCATCAAGCGTAGGATAGAGAATGATGCCAATGACTTAAATTCATACCTGTCTGAAAAAAATGGCATGGCTGAATAAATGGATTCTTGCCCCTTCCTCGCCAGCCCATCCCCGGGAATGTGCTTAATGAAGGTCTTGTTCAATTTTTAGCAATCACAGAGCAATAGTCTGCAGAAGGTAAAAAGAGTCAGAATGGTGAGTGCACTGCAACGATTCAGTGGAAATCCTGCCTCTTCTTTATAACCATTGCATGTGAAAGAGTTGGAATTTCAATGATAGGGGCACTAGCAAAGAGCAGGCAGAGGAAGAAGAGACTTCCTTTCCTGTTTTTGTCCTCACTGCCTGGAGCCATTGAAGGGTGAGGTGTGTGCTCCAACAACAGGCCCTGTAGCCATGGGCTGTCTCTTTGACAGCCATATTTGTTCCTGCTTTCTCTCAGGATGGACACTGTGCTGCCCAGCTGTTGGGTCCTCCTGCAGCAAAGGGATACTCTCCTGTAGCCCTCGGTCACCCTCCCTAAGATCAGGAGGCATAGAAGGAGAGGTGGCATGAAGGGAGCCCAACAGGAGGGAGATCTTTACCTTGGGATCACACAGTCTAGCAATGTTCCAAGAGATGGACACTCAACTTGTCCCAACTGCTTCCAGTCCTGAAGCCCCAACAAAGTGTTCATTAGAACCAAGAATGTTCAGAGGATTTAGCAGCTGCTACCCTCTCGTCTATCCCTTATCTTTTGTGTCTTCTTGCAAGAAAGTGAATCAGTAGTGGATTCCTACCAGTTCTGTCCAGTTCTTAGAACCGGTAGTAAATGTGGCGGGAGGCTCCGTCCACCTGCCCGGACGTCATCACCTATACTCTACCTATACGCAGAAGCGCCACCTGCGAGTGTGCATGAATGCATACTCCCATTGCAAGCCAGTAGCAAAGGTAAGTAGAACCCATCCCTGAAGTGAATCCATAGTCAGCCTAACCAAGGATGTTCAAAGACAGGAATGCATAGAACTAAATGGCAATTACCAGCAGATCAACACTTCAATGGGGCCTCTGTACTTGATTCAGTCATTGTCTTGACTTTGCCTTCCTCAGTTTGTAACAGGCACCCTTCGGTTGTATTGTAATTATAGCACTCCAGGTTTTCAGCTGACATGGGCAAATTACCCAGATGGCACCACCTTGGGAAAGACTAACCCTGACAATCTGTCCTGTTAGCATTAACAGAGACTGAGGCAATACCAATCATTTTACTTTTTATTTTTTATCCTGCTTTTATATATATATATATATATATATATACACACAACTTAAAAAGGTGAACATACTTGGTACATTTCCCTTTCTTTATGGTCCTCACAACAATCCTGTGAGATGGGTTGAACTGAAAAACAGTTACTGGCCTAAGAACCAGTTTTCATGCCAAGGCAGGACTAGAACTCACCATCTCCTGATTTCTAGGCAACACCTTTACCACTACACCAAACTGACTCTTAATTTTAAAATTAATTTTGCACAACTATTCAGGGAAACAGTGGTAATAATGAAATTTTAGAGCTCAGCCCAATTCTATACTGTTATACCATCAACATTTGTCCTTCGGGCAGCTTAATTGTCTGCAAATCTTTGATAGAAGGATTTTTTTTGAGTCCAGCTGCATTGTTACATTCTCCAGGTTGATGGAAGATTTAGTAGCTGAGTGTTAAAGCTTTCTGTTAGATCCGAAGTTTCAAAGTTTTCTGAGGAGAAGAAAGTTCTGAAAGGCAGATGATTCAAGAAAAAACCCAGAAAATATGCTGACATGTAGGCCAAACTTGCAGTTTTTCCAAGGTACCCTTTAGCAAATGTTCTGAATATTAACATTTAAACATGAACCTTTAACACCTGGCAAGGTGTCCTTCTCACCCTCTGACTTCTAATGATTGGAATCAAGACTCAAACTGGGTTGTAAAGAATGGCTTTAGCATTTGCTGGCGAAGTTGCTTGGTTTTCATGCCATAGATAATAGGATTCAGCATGGGGGGCACCACAAGATATAGATCCGCCAACAAGATGTGGATATGTGCAGGAATATTGTGTCCCCAACGCTGAGTGTAAAAAGAGAATAGGGCAGGCGTGTAGAAGATCAGGATGACACAGATGTGGGAGCCACAAGTGCTAAAGGATTTCTGCCGGGCTTCTTTGGAAGAGAGTCCCTGAACTGTTCTGAGAATGAGCACATAGGAGACAGCAATGAAGATTGAATCTGAGCCCACCACAAAGGTGGCTGCTGTGATCCCATAGATGTTGTTGGGTGTTGTATTTCCACTGGCCAGCTTTACCACAGCCATGTGCTCACAGTAGGAATGGGCAATGACATTAGGCCCACAGTATGGGAGATGGTTAACCATGCAGGTCAAGGGGGTCATGAACCCAATGCCCCTCATGAAGGCTGCACATCCAATCTTGGCAATGACAGAACTGGTGAGGATGGTGGTGTAATGTAAAGGGGCACAGATGGCCACGTAGCGATCAAAAGCCATGGCGAGCAGCACACCCGACTCCACAGCTGAGAAGCCATGAATGAAGAACATCTGGATCACACAAGCTTTGAAGCCAATTGTATGGGAGTTGAACCAGAATATAGCCAGGACTTTGGGCACAGTGGAGGTGGTCAGTATCAAGTCAAGGATGGCTAGCATGCAAAGGAAATAATACATGGGTAAGTAAAGGCTTGGTTCCCTTCTGATCACAAAGAGAATGGTGATGTTCCCCACGAAAGAGACCAGATACATGGAGCAGAAGGGGAAGGCAATCCAGAAGTGGGCACTTTCTAGGCCTGGAATTCCCATTAGGAAAAAAAAGGAGACACCGCTCGATTGATTGTAACAGGACATGGCATCTAACTGGCCTCAGCAACCATTTCACTACCTGCAACAGAGACAAGAAGATGGTCAGAGAAAGGGACACATTGGTGAAATTGCAGAAACTTTACAATTGGAGAAGTCCATTCCAGGGAATGCCCATCAACCCTTTTCTTTCCCATCATTCACAGCCCTTGAAAACTTTGTTTTAAAATTCTTTCTGACTTATTATAATTGGGATTGACTTCTACATTATACATTTGTTCTGGTGGTTTGTTCTGGTGGTTGAATCTTTGTCACATAGATTATTAAAATAGACAAGATTAAGAAAATGGGGAACAAGTTGCCTGTCCTCAAATATGTACATTAGCCTTTGCTGTTGACTGTTGGGGGAAGATTTTTTTGAGCTTTCCCTCATGAAATTGCAAGGTGCCAAGCAGCAGATTTTTTCTGGGAGCATCCAGCTCAGAAAGGGAAGGGCGCTTTACTCCTGAAGGATCTGGCCATGCTTGGACCCCTAGGATGATTACTAATCCAATAGAGTCTCATATACATGTACAACATATGCACATACTCACATTCCCACATGGAAGAGCTCTGTAGACATCTGAGATGATTCCACCATGTCCTTAGGGGGTTGTTGAAAAAGGTCTATCTAGCTTAGAAGCTCCTGTATACTGATTGGTAACAAAGAACATGGTTACAACCTTCTCTCAAGATAGTGATGCCTTCTAGAAACATAGAGGGAGCATATGCAAACAATGGGAAATTGGTGTGTGTGTGTGTGTATTTGTGTGCATAGAAGGACAAGAAAAGTAGTGGTCTCTCAGTGAAAACTGAGCCTGGCAGAACTTCTTTAGGATCCTGCAGTAGCAAAGAGATTTACACATTGGAAAGGAAGTCAGGAAGCCCATAGTCCATAGAGTTTTGGGGGGCATCAAACTATTCCAATTTCCTTTACTGCCTATGAAAAAACATGTAGTGCCTCATCTTTGGATGACCAGGTATGGCTCACGTCTCTTTTAAACCTTGTCCCATTTAGGAATATCTCATGTGCTACCACGACCCAGAAGAACATGGGCACTGTCCAATCATGACAAAGGATAGTCAAATTGGATTAGAAGAACTTGCTTTCTTCCTCCAATCCTAAAGTGGGATTGCCTTGCTAGATCCACCCCATCTTTCCTGGGTGTTTCAGAACCTAAACAAATAGGACATTGTTTTGTGCTATGGATGATATCTTTCCTTCCTTCCTTCCTTCTTTCCTTCCTTCCTTCCTTCCTTACTTACTTCCTT
>JANHFK010010114.1:9675-21695 GCA_036250565.1 Sibynophis collaris | reverse complement strand
TGGCAGTCCCTGAGATATTGGAACACTGCTGTCATTTCCTCACTACGACAACCCCCCCATTCAATTTGCACACGTCAACACACTGGTGGTGACTATTTTGTTTGACTTGGCTTTTTGATAGTCTTGTTTGCAATACTGCAATGTAGAAATTAAGTGGGCTTGTAGGTGTCATAACTCTGAACAGAACCAAGAAAATAAACTGTGAAGAAAAAGAGGGGAAAAGACTGAAGCACAACTGAAAGTCTGGTGTTAAAATTCTTCTCGGAGAGTCACAATGACAAAGGAGTCACCATTGGTATTTTATATTTTATATGACTTACACAGATCCTGAAAATATATGCTGGGTCATTTTCATCTTCTGTAGAGCAAGTAGAAGAATGGAAACATGGTAAATGCTAAAAGGCATTAAAAAAAAAAAGACTGGAATGAAACTGCATTTATGCAGCCAAGATATATTCAAGGAAATATGGGGGTGGGGGAGACTTGGTACAATGAGGTCATTCCTGAGCTAATTCAACGCTGAATTCTCCTACTTTGTTTTCATTCTTTAGGGTAGAGACAAATGTCAGTAAAAAAACACCACCCCCACCATTAAAACCCTTTAATGCTTCCATTTCAAGTGTTTTCCCTAAAGTGTGTGGTAACTTTTCTCTACTCTTTATGGTAGTAGCCATCTCTTGCTTTCCTGCAGGGGTCAGCAGACATTTTCAAGAAAGGACTAGGTGGTAAATTTTTCAGGTTTTGTAAGCCAAGAAGTAAAACTGAGGATATGATGTAGGTTATTTACATAAGAAGACAAAAAACCAAAAAGAAACCCCCACAATTTTTAAACTGATGAAGTTCCCTCCCTTATTTGATGTGGCAGGAACTGCAAAGCAGCAGTGGTCCAGGTGAGGTCAGACGAGGCTCTGGCCGTCTCCCTGCCTCTCTCTCTCTCTCTCTCCCCCTCCTTCTCTGGATGTGGTCAGCAGGTCTGCCAGCCAAGGAGTATGAGAGCTATTAGATCAGCAAAGAGGTATAATGGTGTGTGAGAATGACCTTGGAAGATGGGAGTAAGACCAACAGACTATGCAGTGGTCAGATAAGAAGCAGATGAGTCCGTAGAAGGAATGTGAATGGAGCAAAGGTCTCAGAAGAGACCTTCCCTAGTTTCTTAGACTGGAAAGGCCAGAAGGGAGAGATGTACCTTCAGGATTGCAAGATTCCGTTACTAGAACCTTAGTAAAGTTAGCGCGAGTATGTTTGGGTGTGCTTCTGGCCCAGACTACTTCATAAAATTGACAGGAGGCCACTGATAAAGCTGCAAGCAAAATGGAAGATGTCCTCCTATGCTTTGGCTCTGCCCAACACTTAAGGAACTCAGCTGATCCTCAGGCCTGGCAATATACTGCTTTTCCACTCATCCATCCTTATGCGCCATGCAAAAAGAGATGGTGAGCTGGATTTGTCCCATGTTGCAGATTGCTGATTGTTGCTTTATTTCTTCAATGTTCCTAAACACTCAGGGAGCATGAGCCAGATGTGGTAACTTCGATATTAAATAGATGTGTCTACTTGCCGGGACTAAAAACTAATCAAATCGATTTTAGACAGAGATGAATGCAGATAATCTGGCAATCCTAGCTGTTTGTGCTTCACACATGACCTATAAGGGTATATGGGAATAACCTTGGGAGAAAAAGCCACCGATTAAGACAACCATTGTGTACAAACCAGTACATCCACAATTGAATCCAAAATTTTTGTTGCTAACCAAGACATTTAAATGTGTTTTACCCCCCATTTTATGACCTTTCGTGCCACAGTTGTTAAGTGAATCACTGCAGTTGATAAGTTAGTAACCTGGTTGTTAAGCAGATCTGGCTTCCCCTTTGACTTTTGCTTGTCAGAAGGTCCCAAAAGGTGATCACATGACCCCAGGACATTGCAACCATCATAAAGAGGAGTAAGTTGTAAAGTGGCCAAATTTTGATCATTTAACCATGGGGATGCTGCAACAGTTGTAAGTATGAAACAGGGTCATAAATCTTTTTTTTTTCAGTGCCGTTGTAACTTCGAATGGTCACTAAATGAATTGTCGTACGTTGAAGACTACCTGTAATTTTCACCCTGTCTTATTCTCTGACAATATTAGAAAGCATATGTTAGACAATCTCTTCAAAACTCTCTATTTTTTTAAACTTCCTATTTTATTTTATGAGCCACGGTGGTGCAGTGGTTAGAGTGCAGTACTGCAGGCTACTTCTGCTGACCGCCGGCTGCCTGCAATTTGGCAGATCGAATCTTACCAGGCTCAAAGTTGACTCAGCCTTCCATCCTTCTGAGGTTGGTAAAATGAGGAGCCAGATTGTTGGGGGCAATACGCTGAGTCTGTAAACCCCTTAAAGAGGGCTGTAAAGCACTGTGAAGCGGTATATCATTCTAAGTGCTATTGCTATTGTGTTCCTTTTTTTCTTCGGGATTTGCTTTCCCCTTCCTAGCGCTTCTCAAACTTCACATAGATTGCTATTCTCTAGCTTCTGCCTCCTTAATTATGATACAGCTGTGGAAGGAGCAGGATTTGCTTTGAAGTTTGCATTTATCTGATTAACCTGGAGGGTTGTGTTTTTGAGACACTCATTCACCAATTCAAAATTAATACTTTGTTCTTTCAGTTCTCTTTTGAGCTCAGCCATTCAAGTCTCCAATTGTGACTTTTCAAGGCCAGAGCTCTTTTGCTTTGTTGGCACTCTCTTCAACGGGCTCATGTCTCTCTTGTTGAACTTGGCACTTAGCACATTCAGCAGCTGCAGCTTGAATCATCTGCTTCCATTTCTCACACCTGTCTAGAGCTAGGGTGAGTGAATAAATTGCAAATGAGAGAGAAGCATACTTCTCGGTGCTGGATCGGCACAGCAGTATTTGGGAGAGGCCAGTGATGTGTTGTAAGAAATATCCAGGTCCAGTTCCAAGCCGTGAGAAAGACATTGGAGACAAAATGGAGGCTGGAGGTTGATTGAAAAGAGGGTCCACTTATTGATGAACAGGACCACATGTTTGTGGTCCTGGTGCAGCTGACCACTTGGAGTTGAGGGGGGGTATTTATACCTTCTCTTGAGCTTTGCACTTAAACTTCCTGTTCCTATGCAAGAATATGTATTCTATCGGCTGTTGTCAGACTCCCATGAGGTCATGTACAAATCTTAGGAGTTTGTCTGAGCTAAGTTTGGTTGAAGTTTGGTCTGCTGATGCAATGAAGGGGCTTGTTCAAAATTCCAATTGTGGCTGAGGGCTAATCCTACCATTGTTCAGACCTTGCTGCTCAAAATTTCTGCTACTGGTTCTCTGAACTGCTCAAAATTTCCACTATAGGTTCTCCAGAACCTGTCATAACCTGCTGGATTTCACCTCTAATTTAGCAGTACTATCATGAGTTCTCAAATGCAAGGTTATTGCATCCTTTTTAAAATATGCACCTAGCGTATTAAGTAAATAATTTGGAATCTGAAAACCTAAAAGACTATTGCCTGATGCTATTCAAAATTATTATACATAGTCTCCTGTTGCTGGAGAATATAAGTGAAAGGGTGCTCTTGCCAAAGTATTCAGCTTATGGGGTACTCATTGGCACCTGCATGGATGTTATGGGAACAGAATGCTGGACAAGATGGGTCTCTCCTAGGGGACAGAGTTGGCAGAGTCTTATATCATTCCCCCCCCTTCTGTTCAATCATATTTGATTCTTGGAAATTGCCTGGACAAGTCCCTGCAGTTTTCTTGGCAAGGTTTTTTAGAAGTGGTTTGCATTGCCTCATTCTTAGAGCTGAAAAAAGTGACCCAGCTGGCTTTATGCCTAAAGTCGGAGTAGAACTCATGGTCTCCCCGTTTCTAGACTAGCCCAGGGGTGAAATCCAGCAGGTTCTGACAGGTTCTGGAGAACCGGTAGCGGAAATTTTGAGCAGTTCAGAGAACCGGCAAATGCCACCTCTGGCTGGCCACAGAGTAGGGTGGGAATGGAGATTTTGCAATATCCTTCTCTGGAATGGGGTGGGAATGGAGATTTTGCAGTATCTTTCCCCTGCCACGCCCACCAAGCCACATCACGCCCACCAAGTCACGCCCACAGAACCGGTAGTAAAAATTTTTGGATTTCACCACTGGGTAGGCCTCAACTTATGACCACAACTGAGCCCAAAATTTATATTAGGTTAAGCGAGACGTTGGTTAAGTGAGTTTTGCCCCATTTTACAATCTTTCTTGCCACAGTTGTTAAGTGAATCATTGCAGTTGTTAAGTTAGTAATGTGGTTGTTAAGTGAATCTGGTTTCCCCATTGACTTTGCTTGTCAGAAGGTTGCAAAAATTGACACTCCAACCGTCATGAATAGGAATCAGCTGCCAAGCATCTGAATTTTGACTATTCTGACTATGGGGATACTGCAATGGTTGTAAGTGTGAAAAACAGTCATAAGTCAGTTTTTTTCTGTGCCGTTGTCACTGAAACAGTCACTAAATGAACTGTTGTAAGTCGAGGACTACCTGTATTGAACTGAATTAAAGTAAGAAAGAGATGTAATCAATGGTATTAAGAATTAAGTGTTGGAATTCATTGTTGGAATGTATTTCTATGCAACAACTACAGTAATATTCAGTCAGTAGATGGCAGTATTTACAAGTTTGGATCTATGGTGTATACTCTATGCCCTTTTGTTCTAAGTAGAGTTTCCTGTTTCCTGTTACAGTTGTATAGTTGAGCAGTAAAGCACATGGTGACTGTACTCTTTGTTTGCTCTGTGCGATGCTTTATATAAAACAAAATTTCTATCATTAAGTTAGGCCACAGAGCTTATTGAGAAAGACAAATTATCACCCAGAGAATGGGACACAACGCAAAGAAAAACCCACTTCATACATCTGGAGTTACTACACCAGAAAACATTGCTAAGAAAGGCAGTTATTAACAGAGTCACATCCAATTTTTAGGACCCTTTTTGCCACGGTTGTTAAGTGAATCGCTGCAGTTGTTAATGAATCATGTGGGTTTTTAAGCAAATCTGGCTTCCCCCATTGACTTTGCTTGCAGTTTAAAGCATGTTAAGGATACTATTAAGTTACCAATTACTTTAACCCTCAAATCCAACAGTGCCTGTCATCTAACCTCAACATATTATCCCTTCAACGTCTGAATTAACTGTCAGGTTTTTTTTTTAAAAAAAAAAACAAAGCCAAGAGTTTGATATTTCAAAATATTTGATTAGAGAAAAAGAAATCAGTGTGCAGATGGACCTACTTCAGCTCTGAAAAATCTTCCTCTGAGGAACTGAGCCCATCAATTTATTTTCAAAAGCACAAGAGCAGGAGAATCTGGCTTGTGTTGGTCAGTTGGCAAACCCCTAGGGGGCATTTTTCCTTTATAAACCAGGCTTAGCCTAAGATCTATTGTGGATTGAAAAACCTACAAAGAGATGGCGTCCTTTGATACTGGGTTGTTGTTTTTTTTGCTAGTTCCTCAAAAACTAGGCCTCAGCTGAATCCAGCTAATTATGGCCTCTTCCCTTCAGAGCTTTAATAGCTTCAGGCTCTGCCTCAGGTTGTTAACTACCAGACTAGTCATTAAATGCTGGTCAAGATGATTTCTTCAAGATTACAGTCTCATTTTTATGATTAAAGCATCGCATCCCTGCCACAAGAAAAGGAAAATGAAGAGTGGGGAGCCAGGCTTCCTTCAAAATGTTCTAGGGAGAAAGCTTTTCCGCGGCGTAACAAATAGCACTTAGATACCGATATATCAGGGGTGAAATCCAGCAGGTTCTGACAGGTTCAGGAGAACCGGTAGCAGAAATTTGGAGCAGTTCAGGGAACCGGTAGTGGAAATTTTGAGTAGCTAAAAGAACTGGCAAATACCACCTCTGGCTGGCCCCAGGAGTGGGGAGGGAATGGGGATTTTGCAGTATCTTTCCCCGGCCACGCCCACCAAGCCATACCATGCCCACCAAGCCACGCCCACAGAACCAGTAGTAAAAAAAAATGGATTTCACCGCTGCGATATATGTACTTATATATATATATATATATTTATATACTATATATAGTGCTTTTACAGCCCTCTCTAAGAAGTTTACAGAGTTAACATATTGCCCCCAACAATCTGGGTCCTCATTTTACCCACCTCGGAAGGATGGAAGTCTGAGTCAACCTTGAGCTGGTGAGATTCAATCTGCTGAACTGCAGCTAGCAGTCAGCTGAAGTAGCCTACAGTACTGCACTCTAACCACTGTGCCACCTCTTCTGACACCTCTGCCCTCTTATTAGAAGATTCAACACACACACACACAGATTCACCAGCTCATTTGATATACAGATAATTGAAGATTTTGTGAATAATTCTTTGATACTTTCTGTCCCCTTTTCCTTTCTTATCATTTCTCTTAAATCTTTAGTGGTTTAGCAAACTTTTGGTGTTTCAATAAATAATAAAAAATTCTAACTTCTGCTAATTGCTCCATGTAAATAGAGAGGTGAATCACATAGATCTAAATTGTAATTGTAAAATTATACCTGGTACTAAAAGTATTAGCACAGGTATTGCTAATACCTGCACAGGTATTGAATTATACTAGTGATATGGTCCTAGCCATGCAATATTCCTTGAAATCTGTTGCATGTGCTTGCACTGCTTTTAATATAAGATGCCTTATGCCTTTCTTAACAATCATCTCCCATTCTTATAAACCGGCATTCTCTGTGCCAGTATTCACATTTATCCTTGTTGTGGTTTTCTTTCTTTCTTTCTTTAAAGTTTTTTATTGGAAAACATAAATTGTTGTGGATTTCTAAAACAAACAGAAGCTGATAAATCCAGGATTGCTACCACACTTTCTCAACAGACATTTATTCTGTTTTGTCATTTTCTCCCTTCTTTAATTAACACATGCAAAATCCAGGGTGTCTTGAGAATGACCCAGAGGAGGAAAAAAAAACCATATAGGGAAAAATCAGAAAATGGGGAAATATCTAGAGACAAGAGAGGATATTATTTATCAGCTGAGTTTGCCAGTTACCATTCGATGGCTAATGAGAACATAGCGGAAACTCCTGGAGCAACAGAGTGGTTTTCCAGCTGCTGCAACTTTTTGCTTAGCTCCTTGAGGAACTTCACAGGAACTGGCCAACTGCTTGCTTATTGTTTCCTGTGTTGCTACTCATGAAAATCAAAGATAGGAAAAAAGAGGATTTTGCAAGGTCAGGGACATCTGTGGAAAGAAAAAATTGAACCAGAGAAAATATAGCAAGGACTGGACCAGTTCATGGGTCCTGATCTTTTGCCAATGCAAACAAAGTTCAAATGCAAAAAAAGATTGAATTCAGGCAAGGATGGTGTGGGCACGTTTGGGAATGCAGCAGTTGACTATGACAAATCTCATAGGCCACCCAAAAGGGACAAAGGCTTATTCCTCAACATATAAAAACATTTCTCAAGGAAAGGGAAACATAAATATCCATACAGAACATGCACACAAAAACTGAATATATAAAACAGCCATTCTATGTTACTATAGAAAAGGTCTATGTCAGGTGTCAAGACACTTTTTAAAATTGTGGCTGGGTAGAAATGACTATATCAGTGATGGCGAACCTATGGCCATATTGGTGGGCACACGAGTGTTACCCCAGCTCAGCTGCAGCGTGCATGCACACTCCAGCCAGCTGATTTTTAGGCCTTCTGGTCCCACCGGAAGTTGGAAACAGGCTGTTTCCGGCCTCTGGAGGGCCTCTGGGGAGGTGGGGAAGGCTGTTTTCACCCTCCTCAGACTCCTAGGAGGCCTCTGGAGCCTGGGGAAGGTGAAAAACTGGCCTACTGGGCCCACTGTGCCAAAAGCAGGGGGAGCGCGGGGGGGGTGCATGCGCTTGTGCAGGGGAGAGGCGCATTGAATTATGGGCATGGGCACGCATGAGCACGATCCCCCACATTCCCCCCCCCCGCTTTTGGCACGTGGTAGCAAAAAGGTTCGCCATCACTGTCATATTGCTTTAATGTTCTTCATTGGTTTTATTCTCTGGGCCCCTCACTATCATTGTTTCTCTTCTTACACTCTTTCTAATTCATCAGAGTCCTTCTTCATCAGCATTTTAGAAACCCACAGTTTTGTTGGAACCAGATAATTCTCTCTTAAGAAATCATTACTAAAGAAACAGCAGCTTTGCACACTAGATAAGACTGGCTAAAACGTTTGACCGGTAAAAAGATATAAAATACAAGTACTCCACTTACAATCATTTGTTTCGTGGCAGTTCAAAGTTACAACAGGACTGAAAAAGGTAATTTATTACCGTTTTTCATACTTATGACCATTACAGCAACCCCATGGCCACTTAATCAGAATTCAGGAGCTTGGCAACTATTTCATATTTATGACAGTTGCAATGTCCCAAGGACACATGATCACCTTTTAGGACCTTTTGACAAGCAAAGTTAATGGGGAAGCCAGATTCACTTAATAACTGTGTTACTAATTTAACAACTGCAGTGATTCACTAAACAACTGTGGTAATAAAGGTTGTAAAATGGGGCAAAACACTCTTAAACATCTGTCTCACTTAGCAACAGAGATTTTGGAGTCAGCTGTGGTTGTAAGTCAAGGACCATTGGTATTTAGGTTAGGAAACCATGTGTTTCCTCTAGCAGAATGAGCTACAGAACGCCTCATAGTAACTTTTTGTCTTCTCTTTCTGAACCATACATTTATGGAAAATGTTCACCACTCACTCTTAGACTTTCTTGGGAATTTTTCCAACAGATAACATTGTTACTTTATTTTATCAGTCTTTAGTAAGCACTAATATGCCTCAATAAGTTCGTGTCAAAGTTCAGAGTAAGAAGATGACTCTCACAAAACAATAATAAACACAGATCTACTACTTCAGAAATCTGTCACTTTTCAGGGTATAAGATGCTTCGTTTTGGCACACCTATTTGGTGAAAGAAGCCAAAACCCAGAACAAGAATCCTTAGAAACACTAAGTATATTGTCCTAGATGTCTATTATAAAAGGAGTTCATAGTTTAGTCCACTTCCAAGCCATTTCAGGTTTAACAGGATGAAGTCATACTTTTTCTCCTATCCTTTGCCTGAAGACCTGAATTATTCGTAGCCACTGTAGATCAGTTTCTCCAGCCTAAATTCAGATGTGTGGAATTTAGGATACAGTAGATTATAAATTAAACCTATAATAATTCCTTTTTTGTGTCTGTCCCTTCAAGTAAATGTTGATTCCTGGCAAGTACATGGAAAAGTAATCTATGAGCAATTTTTTCCTCAAATGGTCCAAAATCACCCAGCTAGCTTTATGCCTGCAGTGGAACTAGCATTCACATTCTTTCACTTTCTACTGGGAAAATGCCTTTAACTAAACTGGCTCTCTATAACAAGTCACAGTAAATGCAGCAGTATAATACAACACAGATGTAAACATGCACTTTTGTTTTAAACAAACAGAGAGAGGCAGACAGAAGGAGAGGGAGATATTTATGTATTGTAAACAGGAAACAGCGATATCTCCCAACTTTGCTAACTCTGAATATTTCAAGTGTCTGTATTTTAGACCTTGAAGCAGATGTCCACTGAAAAAAACATGAACAATTAAAAGTGTCTCTATTCATGCTGATAAATATGACCAAAAAAAAAAAAAAGCGGCAGAACCAGGATATTTCCAGGCAAACAATGGAAAACTAGGAACTTGTTTATGCTATTAATCACAAAACTGAAGCAGAGAGGATATAACAAATGCAACTTTCAAATGTAAGTGAAAAATAATACTTACAACACAGAGTATCTTATATTTCTTAAGAGTGCTTCTTTTAATAATTGTCTCTGAATGGGAATCTATCAGGTCCAAAGTGCTCTTCTCTCCCATATCTGTCTCATCGACAGCAATTGTTTCCATTTTTCCAGTTACTCTTTGCTCTGTCCTGCTCTTTCAACTGAGCTGAAGAGAAATTAAGAGAGTATTATCCCTTCATCGGTAGCATTTAAACAAGAGCAGCCTTTGCTCATTTAGAGGGAGGACACCTAATCTACTTTTAACCAATACATGCAAAGGGCAGAAGGCATTTTCAGCAATTTTTCTGTTTGGAAATCGAAAGTGAGGAAGAGAAAATGGGAAGGTTTCCTTATGGGGGGGAAAAATGAGAATTCAGCCAACACCCAAAACATAAACACACAAATAAATCAAGTATATTCAATACTTTATTATTGTTAAAAAGAATTATTTATTTATGAATCACATTTAGGTGGTGAATATTTCATACTTTTTCATTTAAGGAATTTATATGCTTCTTTTTTGCCCATGATGTAAGAAGTACCCTGTTTCCCACAAAATAAGACATCCCCTGATAATAAGCCCAATCGGGCTTTTGAACGCATGGCAATAAGGCCAAGAGCTTATTTCAGAGTTCAAAAAAATATAAGACAGGGTCTAATTTTCGGGGAAACATAATAATAGTGTAAAGAATGACTGAACCATATGACCCCGACCCATGGACTAGTGATGCTTTAGCAAACAGATTTGAAAGCTATGAATGAGCAATGCTGTTTCAACTCACCGCAACCCATTGAGTAGGCAGGCTGCAATTGTCTTCCATGATCCAGCAACTATTTCCATCTTCTTCTGGTCTGTGCTGAAGCACCTCATGTAAAGGTAAGCTGTTTGAGGGGTTGCTTTGCTCCTTATGGTCACCTGAGGCTCCTGTGGGCATGCTCAACCCCTTGGTTCTGGGCCACTGATTCTCACACAGTCATTTGCCTTTGGATACTGGAAGAGTGGCCAACCAGACATTGCAGAAGAGACAGCAGCATGGGAAGGAGTCCCTGGAAGATCAATTCTCTCAGCAACAAAAAGACCTGTTTCTCCTCATAGAGTGGTAGCTAGGGAGCCATTTTCTATTCTCAGGGAGTGGGAAAGTGAGGGAAAATGGCTCCCTAGCCAAGATCCCCTTCTCCATGAAATCTATGCCTATGACCTTAAGAGGAGTTACTCCCTCCCCTTCTTTTCTCACAGAAGGTGGTTCTTCATTGCTCCTCACCTGCCACCCATGAGAAGAGAAGCAGCAGGGAGAGATAGCCTTCTCCCCTCTTCCCCAACTTCTGCCCTCAGGAAATAGGAGGAAGAAGTGCAGAGTGGGAAGAGAAGCACCAGAGTTGGTTCCTCTGGTTTCAGTGCACTAATTCAGAATGATCAATAGGGAATTAGTAAACAAAACAAAACAAACAAACAAACAAACAAAAAAGGCAGAAGTCTTCAGCTATTAATTATTGACCCCAAAGAAGGCATTACCCATCCTGCCTCTCTCCTTCTCTCTCCATTTCTTCTGAGACCTGAACCCCGATTTTGTTTTTGTTGACAAAGCACAACAGTGGTAGGAGAAGCAGTGAGCACTTCTTTAATCCAGTGCTGTTCTGCTGGGTCACGTGCTGTTGCGTGCAAAGTGTGACTTCTGGAATTCTTTACAGCCTTTTTTTTAATCAACAGCAACCAATGGACATTCTGTTTTTCTTCCCATGTAACAAAACCACATACTAATATTGTCCTGCTTTGTAGTATGTGCATATGTGCATATGCAAGCAATGGGAAACGTGGGCGTATTGCGTACTTTAAGAGTTTGTGCCAAGGCTGAGAATCAGCAATATCTGTAAGCGCAAACAGCAGATGAAAAATTACGTTACTGAATTATCGTAAATACAATGCTTCTTGCAAACATTCTGGGAAACTAAGATTCCAAAGAAATGAGGTCGCTAATAGAAGATGGCTGGAGAATTGTTTCAAAGTTCTGTAACTTTGATTCCTCATGCTTGGCATTAAATCTTATGTTGTGGAGAAAATAAATTTAACAAATTGGAAGCTGCACCAGGGATGAAATCCAGCAGGTTCTGACAGGTTCTGGAGAATCGGTAGTAGAAAATTTGAGCAGTTCAGAGAACCGGCAAATGCCACCTCTGGCTGGCCCCAGAGTGGGGTGGGAATGGAGATTTTGCAGTATCCTTCC
>JANHFK010010113.1:4250-15586 GCA_036250565.1 Sibynophis collaris | reverse complement strand
CCTGCTCCAGAGAGTTAACCTCATTGCCCAGAGGATTATTGGGTTGCCCTCTCCCCTCTTTGGAAGAGCTTTATAGCTCCCACTGCCTTAAGAAAAGTTCAAAACATTCTTAAAGATCCATCTCATCCTGAGCACCCCCCCCCTTTTTTTTTTTTAACTATTACCATCTGGCAGACGGTACAGGAAAATAAAAACAAAGACAAATAGGCTGAAAAACAGCTTTTATCCCAGAGCAGTAACTATATTGAATTTGACTGTATAGTGCAATATTAATGCAATATCAAGGGTTCTCAATTCAATTGTTTACCGTGTTTCCACGAAAATAAGACCTTGTCTTATATTTTTTTGAACCCTGAAATTAGGGTTCTTCCTTGTCTGGCCTTCAGATCCTTTGGAAAATAGATTGTCCCCCTTTCTCTCTGTAGCAGCCCTTCAAATATTGGAACACCGCTATCATGTCACCCCTGGGCCTTGTCTAGGCAGGTTTCGAGATCAGGTATCCGAATGGAAGAAAAGGGAATTAGTTAATATTATTTGCATCTTAATATTAAATTGCATTAATCTCCAAGTCTTAGATTGCTTTACTAGACATGGAGTCTTCCAAGAACAATATCATTTTAACAATTCTGATCCAGCAGAGTCTGGGAATGACAAAAGTTTCAGTCAGGCATTATAAGGGACTCTAAGTTGGAGATGTAAGATTTTTTTTTTCTCCAAGTAGAAATGCCAGATTTGGAACCTCAGGTTTTCCTAACATGAAAACAGAGGATTTCTCTGCAAGATGTAGGTATAATGTACATATATCAGTAAGCCCAATTTGTCTGAACATTTTCATTTCCATAAACAATACATATTGGATCTATGCTAGTATGAATTTACATTCAACCCTCATTTTAAGTTGTCTGTGAGGCATCCTTGGTGTTATCTGAGATTGCTTGTTTTCTTGCAGATGTTTCATTACCCTAATTAGGTAACATAATCTAATTTACAGTGCTAAAAGTCTGTAGAAACTTTCAGTCCTCCAGGTCACAGTTGTCCCAAAGTTGCTTTTTCAGGAGGCAACTGGACTTTCTTGTTTTTTTCTTTTGAAGATGTTTCACTTCTCATCCAAAGAAGCTTCTTCAGCTCTGACTGGATGGTGGGGAATGGAAGGATTTACACTCCTTGCAAATAGCTGGTCATTTGCATCTTTTTAGAGGGTCGTTGAAGCCCTTGGAGGTTTATCTGTGTCCTCAGGGTTACCTGAGTGGTGCAAATGGTTCCTGTAGTCTGAAATTTTCCCTCTCGAAATCTCTTCCTACTCCCACACCATTCCAAGGGTCTTCATCCCAAAATGTATGGTTAAAAATCTAGAGATTCTCAGTCATCAGGTCATGGTTGTCCCAAAGATGCTTCTTCAAGAGGCAACTGGACTTTCCTTGTTTTTTCTTTTAAAGACGTTTCACTTCTCATCCAAGAAGCTTCATCAGCTCTGAGTGGAGATGAGGAATGGAAGGATTTATATTCCTTGCCAGACAGCTGGTCATTTGCATCCTTTTTGAGGGTCATTGAGGTTACCTGGAGGTTTACCTGTGTCCTCAGGTCACCTGAGTGGTGCAAATGGTTCCTGTAGCCTGCAGTTTTTCTTTGGCAATCCATTCCTACTCCCACACCATTCAAAGGGTGTTCATCCCAAATTGTATAGCTAAAAGTCATCAGTGAAAGTCAAAATCATCAGTGCTAGAACTGCAACAACCATGATGTCGGACAAAGAGGCAGAAGACTGGCAGAAGGCATCCATGAACACCAACTGGCTGTCAGAAGACATGACGAAAATTCTTTAATTTCCCAACATATAGACAGATTTAACATATTTGAGGGGCTGCCCCAGAGAGGAAGGGGTCAACCTATTTTCCAAAGCACCTGAAGGCCAGACAAGGAACAATGGATGAAAACTGATCAAGGAGAGATTCAACCTAGAAATAAGGAGGAATTTTCTGACAGTGAGAGCAATCAACCCATGGGACAGAAGTTGCCTTCGGAAGTTGTGGGAGCTTCATCATTGGAAGCTTTCAAGAAGAGACTGGACTGCCATTTGTCAGAAATGGTGCAGGGGGGCGGGTTGAGCAGAGGGTTGGACTAGATGACCTATAAGGTCCCTACCAACTCTGTTAATCTGTTAAATCTGTAATGTGATTTTTAAATCACATTTTTTTTGCAGATTTGGCTCCAAACAGGTTCGTCTGGGGGATGGAGAATGGTGTGAATGTGGCCAGTAGGTCTTCAATTGACCTGTTTCAATTTACTGGGTGAATATAACCCCTGGATTGAAGGCAAGATTAGAGCAATGAATCCAGCCATTTCTCATTTTATCTATTGGGCCTTCGTTTTCTGTCTTTCCCAACTTGTTCATATGGACCTGTGACTTTTTTTTTTTTTTAAATCCCCCTCCAGACAAAGAAGAGACCAAGCTTAAGGGTGTGATCTATTTCCAGGCCATTGAAGAAGTTTATTGTGATCATCTCCGCAGTGCTTTTAAGGTAACAAGTGTAGAGATTTGTTGAAAGTCTCGGTTTTAATCCATGCATACTTGGGAGGGGTTGTGGGAGACAAACCGATTCGGATCATTAGAATTTTGGGCTGAGTGACCAAGCCTCCCTTCCCAGAACTGCTCTTCAAAAATTGCTTTTATTTTATTATTCCGTGGAAGCATCCAAAATGATATTTCCCCAGAAACCTTGAAATAAATTTCCACAACATTGGGCTGCATGCTTAAAATTTAAAAATTCTGCTCTAGGCTGATTTTACGACTGCTTACTTGGACTGCAAATTTCAATTCAATTTCAATATTGATTGATGATATTATATATTTATAGAATGAAGTTTTAATGCATTGTTTCTCAAACCTGGGCAACTTTAGATCATGTGGACTTCAATTCCCAGAATCCCCCAATGGACTAGGGAATTCTGGGAGTTGAAGTCCACATGTCTTAAAAGTGGTCCAGTTTTAGAAATTAGTGTATTTTCATGAATGTAGGGATTTCCTTATGATGTTAGATTTTTATTAGTAGCTATTATAGGCTTGTCTGTTCAGAAAGAAGGATGTTATCAATATCATCTGCCAATCAATTAAATATTACAGGAGTTCTTAATCTTGTTATGTTATGAATCACTCTAAAATGATAGCTAGATATATTTGACACTGTTCTCTCCCCATTGATCATTTCACCGGACTTGGGCAAAAATTGGCATACCACTGCCTTTAATACTCACATTTTAACCAACTCGGTGTCAGATAACACAACAGTGCAACGTTGCAATTTTATTAAATAAAACCTCTTCGTTAGAAATAAGCAATAAAACCATCCAATTGAATCTTTTTTTTTCCCAAATGGGAAAAAAAGTGAGCTTGCTCTATTTTGCTTAATTCCTAAAGTCTGAGATGTTTTAATTTTCATCCCACATTCATTTTTGGTGGGATGCTTATCCTTTCCAGCCAGTCTTTACTTAATGCAGGCTTGTCCAGGCTGAGTTGGAACAGCAATCCAACTTTGTATGTGCAAGTTTCCCTCCCTCAGATATTTCTAACCCCCCCCCCCCCAAGTCACAATCCTAGGCAGAAAACATCTGATAGAGCGTATGACTATAACTATAAACTGAATAATTTCCGGGAATAGAGACACAACGTTTGAACTAGCTTAGTCAAAACAGTTTCCTTTGCTGTTCCTGCGAACAATCTGACACCTAATAAATTTAGTCCAGAACTATTTATTCAACAGAAGTTTGTTGCTCCTTACATTTGGCCTGTGAAACTTAATTGCAGAAGGTGGACTTTCCATAAGCAAATTGGTCTCCCTGCAAAATTTCCCACCACCTCTGAGTACTCTCCTTTCGTAGTTCAAATGACTTAATAATGAAACTAGTTAACGATTACATTGCCCTGAATTCCTTGGAAAAGTTGTCACATTTTGCATACTTCCTTCCCTCTCCAAGATCAATTATCTTGGCTTCTTTGCTGACATCGTTTGAGAAAAGCCCCAAGATATTTCTTTTAAAAAATGTATTTAGCTTTTCGTCTTTACAATCCCATTTTAATTGCTGCCAGTTTTTAATTGCTGTCAGCCCTGTGTTTGCTTCTGTCTTCTGTGACGGGCCTTTATCTTGACATTTTAATGCTGTGATGCTTTGTGGTCTTCTTCTACGTTTATTTTATTATCCTTTGCACTAACAGTTTTATTTATCTAAGAGTTGTTCACGGGCTTGCTGTGAACTGTTCTGAGGCAGTTGTATGCAAGCATGCCAAATAAACAAAGGACTAACATACCATTCTTTACAATAAAGCAGTATTTATGTTTTTACACAATGATCTTCACTCAATATGGGTTATAAACATAATTTATAAATCTCATGGTTGCATTGATGCACCATATTCAGCGTGGCTGTCCAAATCTTAATTAGGTTTTTTGTTGTTTTATGTGCATTGCATTGAGTTAAGTTAGACTTAAACATATGAACCTTGACAGTATTTTGGTACAATGATGAAGGCAGCAGGCTAGAAACCAGGAGACGGTGACTTCTGGTCCCACCTTAGGTATGAAAGCTGGTTGGGTGAGTTTCGACCAATCACCAGGAAACAGTGAGTTCTAGTGCTGCCTTAGGCATGAAAGCTAGCTGGGTGAGTTTGGACCAATCACCAGGAGACGGTGAGCTCTAATCCAACCTTAGGCATGAAAGCTCTAGTGCTGCCTTAGGCATGAAAGCCAGCTGGGTGAGTTTGGGACACTCACTAGGAGAGGGTGAGTTCTAGTGCTGCCTTAGGTATGAAAGCTAGTTGGGTTAGTTTGGACCAATCACCAGCAGACAGTGAGTTCTAGTCCCATCTTAGGTATGAAAAGTAGCTGGGTGAGTTTGGGCCAGTCACCAGGAGACAGTGAGTTCTAGTCTTGCCTTAGTTATGAAAGCCATCTGGGGCACTTCGGACCACTCACTCTCTCTGAGCCCACTATGTCAGGCTCAGGTGACAAATCAATCGGTCAATTTCTATGGACCAACCAATGGACCAACACTTGATTGGTGTGGGGAAAAAAGTGGAGAATGCCCTTGCACTAGAAACACTAGAAAGAAAGAAAAAAAAATCACCCTAATAAAGGAGTATCAATCAATTCACTAAGTGGGTTAAGAGGTTCTGTATGAATACAGCTCACTATTTTCAATCGTCCATTCCTTCCTCTTTTTGCTTTCGGCAGAGTCCCAACCCCAAACTGACCTTCTGTGTCAAGACCTACGACCGCCTCTTCTGCATGGTGGCACCAAGTCCAGAAGCTATGAGGATCTGGATGGACGCCATTGTCACGGCAGCCGAGGAAAACACTCGATACTGACCAGGTTTTGCAGATGAAAAGGACTCTTCAGTTGCGTTTCTTCCCAAGGTTTTACTGGGGTATCTCCTTCCAAGGGGAAAACTGATCACCAAGGGATCCAGTGGCCGAACTTGGATGCTTTAATGTTTGTTGGAGTCTTAACTACCATATAGGGCTTGTTCAGTACCCAGAGTTGCAAGTGTTGATACTTGAAGATGATGGATAGGTTGGTGGGTGTTTTATGGACCACCTCAGAAGGCATTTACGATCAGACAAGTCTTGCTAGAGGAAACTTTAAACGGCATTTTGGAAGACGGGCTGTTGGTATGGATTCCAGCCAGTTGCCTAAAAGATAGCAATCTTGTTCCAGAGAACTCAGGACAATTTCTCTGGAAGATGCCCTTAGCTCAAAAGAAAACACCACACTTGTCTGGAAATCAGAGGAGTTTTGTTCTTTTTTGCAATGGCATAAGTCAGTTGGCTGATGGAAAATGATCTTGAGATTTCTGTAGGACACCTTGATCCGAAGTGTCACTTTCCTTGATCGGGAGAACTTCTCCTCCCATGCTGTATAGATCTCTTTATATTTATTATGTGTTTGGGTTCTTTTCTTTAAAAACCTGGGGACACTGTTGAAAGGGAAGCCGTGTACAAAAAAAAACCATGTATGGAATATTTATTGTATAAATCCTTTAAGTGAAAACAGACTCGGTTTATTCCTGGCTAGAAGACAATGTTTTGAGAAGCTTTCATTGTTCCCGAGTGCTCATTTATACAAGCGTAACAATGGTGTGTAGAGCTGTGCCTGCCATCTTGTGGTTGTTGAAAGAAAGACAATGACCTCGACTTACGACCACAACTGAGTCCAAAATTTCTGTTGTTAAGCAAGACAGTTAAGTGGGTCTTGCCCAGAAGTAAAAACCAGCAAGCTCTGACAGGTTCTGGAGAACCGGTAGCGGAAATCTTGACCAGTTCGGAGAACCAGAAAATACCACTTCTGGTTAGCCCCAGAGTGGGAATGGAGATTTTGCAATATCCTTCCCCTGCCACACCCACCAAGCCACGCCCACCAAGCCACACCCACAGAACCAGTAGTAAAAAAAAAACGGATTTCACCACTGATTAAAATGCTTGTATTTAATGCTGGTAAATGCTCCAGAATGAAGGAATTTGATTTAATTACACCACCCCTATATTAATTGCTGTTAATGTTTAGGGTTTACTGCATGTCATTAAAAAAAAAAACACATTAGATTGCTCTAATCCTGCAGTATGAATGGCGGTCTATGAATATTTTGGAATAAATCATTTTTAAATAGGTCATTTCTACCATGCGTGATAGTTCATAGTCTCATTCCCGGGACATAGACTTAGTTGGACTATGTCATTCATTCACACATACACACACTCATTGTTTTCAAAATGAGTGGCCTGCAGGGTGTGTGGGTGTCAAATGAACACAAAAGTGAGGTCACTCTGCCAAACGCCACCACGGATACATTTGTGTTAGAATGGAATGCAAATATGGAGCATTCGCATGACGATCTCGTTACATGCAGGTTGTCGTGTCGACATCAACATGGTTTGCTGCGAACACTGCTGGTTGCAGGCCCGTTTCTCCTGCATTTGTGTCATTGTAACCATTGTCGCTTTGTTTTCGCCTTTCGAAAACACTTCCTGAAAATGAGCTAACCAACCAGACAACTAGGCTCGCAACATATTTAACGATACAGCAAATCTGGAGAGCCTTTGGAGGCCAGAAATACGCATGCGTGCTGGAGCTGTGCTAGGGCAACGCTCGAGTGCCCACAGATATGGCTCCACGTGTCACCTGTGGCACACGTGCTATAGGTTCGCCATCACAGCCCTAGATCATTCCAGACAAGTGACTATCGAGTCTCTTCTTAAAATAATAATAATATAATAATAATTTTTTATTTTTATACCGCCCTTCTCCCTGTTGGGACTCAGCGCGGTGAACAGTCCAATAAAAATACAGAAAACACAGAAACATACAGGTAAAAAGCCCCATTTAAAATAATTAAACAAATGACTGCATTTAAAACCCCAAGGGGAAACCTAAAATCAAGGAACCCACACCCGCTCTAAAACCCCGTTTAAAACCCCAAATTTTAAAACTCACGAAAGGCCGGCCAGAGTGAAAAGATGGGTTTTGAGGGCTCGACGAAAGAGGCGCAGGTCTGAGATAGTTCGTATCTCGGGGGGAAGTTCGTTCCAGAGAGTCGGTGCAGCCACAGAGAAGGCTCTCCCCCTGGGGGTCACCAACCGACACTGCTTAGTCGATGGCACCCTGAGGAGGCCCACTCTGTGGGAGCATACCGGTCGGTGGGAGGCATTAGGTGGCAGGATGCGATCTCGCAGATAAACAATGAAGGATCCACAACTCTGGGATATCCCAAAGATGTTTTTCCAAAAGGCATTTTCCCTGAAAATGTTTCACTTCTCATCCAAGAAGCTTCTTCAGTCTATTTGCCTTTTGGAAAAGCACTTTTGGCAACCATGACCTGGAAGACTGAGAATCTCCATAGATAATCACCAATCGCCACTACACAACTTTGGACTTCAGGGTACCTAGTGGACTCCTCTGTCTGAGCTACTTTTGAATACCCTACTCCAGATGCTTATGTGTTTTCTTCCAGGGGGAGGATATGAAATCAATTGTTCAACTCCAGTCGCAGGGACCTTGGGTTTTTTATCCTCTGAATGATATGTTGCCATCAGTCTTCCTATAGGGCTTCATTTTTCTTTGTAGTTATTTTTTCCTTGCTGCATTTAGTTTGAAAACATATATCTGTCTTTCTAAGGTATTCCTGATTTTCATGGATGAGATTCAGAGTGGCTAGACCTTTCTCCTCCAGGAATCTGATCAGTTTTCACTATGTGCAGGTGTAATTTGAGTTCCTCTCAGGTAGGAATACAAACATAGCGCAAACCTTCAGTTTTGTTTTGAACAAGCAACTTGATTCTTTGGAATTCTAAAGCTCTTTCTCATGGGATTTTAGAAGTGAAATTCAAGGAACCAATTCACTCAAATTGCAAGGTGTTTTCTGGGGATCAGCTGCATAATGAGGTGAAATTCCTTTCTCCTAGTTCTTTCCAAAGAGGGATTGGAGTGACGCCAAATAAAACTGTGGTTGCACCTCCTTTTCTCAGACATGCAGATATTGCCAAACCAAGTCAAAAATTCCAAGACTGTTATACTAGCCTAAATAAGTGAATTAAAAGGGATGTGTCTGCACATATGTATAGACCAGATGGGAGCAGCATCTGGAAATGGACATGGTTACTTCAGCAGTTTTGAAGATTTGCATAGCCCTAATCTTAATCAGCCAAAATGAGGCCAGCTAAATTGATAGGCTGCTGAACCCTGCCTTCAGATGGAGAATACTTTAAGAAGGAAATTAAGATTTTTGTTTGCTTTAGTTCCCACTGGATATTTGTTGGAAATTAATTACAGCTGCCCTTAGTCTGAAGGGAGTTTAAATGTGATAGGAATTCATTCTTCCCTCTTCAGTCTTTTCTGGATTCCCTTGTCCTTGCTGGTAGACTAATCAAGAATTTCTGCTAGCATATCACTGGTGAAATTGGCATGTAGTTTCTTTTGGTATAGTTGATTTCTTTTGTCAGATTTTGCCATGTGTGACACACCACAATAATATCAATTAACAATTGTTGAGGCCACCAGAAGAGCAAGAATGAGAACTTTGTATCTCCCTCGACACCTGAAGCAGAAAAAGGAAGTAGAGAAGAAGACCCCTTTCTTAATTCCTTAATTTTTAAAAATAACATTTTCCTTGTGAAAATGGAGAAGAAAATGGGTATAATATTTGTATAGTATTTGTATTTTATTTATTACATTTATATGCCACCCGTCTCATTTATGTAGCAACTCTGAGCTACTTAAAAATGGTAAAAAGATATATATAAAAGTTTAAATTAGTAAGGATTAAATAGAGGCTAAAAGCTAAGGAGACAGACAATAATGGGAATGGAATTTTCTTTCTTAACCTATCAAACACCTCTAGCACAGAGCATCCCCATCAGGGCCCCAAGCCAGCTGGCAGAGCCAGATTTGAAGACCCTTCCAGAAGTCCATTTTAATACAGCTATTCCAACTTTATATTATCCTAATTTTAATTTGTTTTTGTTGTATATGTCTTTGTAAGCCTTTTAGCCTATTTCGATTTTAAGATTGTCTTTTAGCCAACATTTTTTGTCTTCATGAATTGATATTGTCAATTTAGTTTTGAATATTTGAATACCAATTCTCTTGTGCTGGTTAATGACCGTAATAAAGTTAAGTTAGATTTTACTTATGGTCAGCTTTTACTATGTGTGACTCCTGGTTAATTTCTTAATTTTTTAAAATAACCTTTTACTTGTGAAAATGGAAAAGAAAAAAAATGCCAAAGACTAATTTTAAAGCACAATAAACTCTTTTATGAGGGATGATGATGGTGATAATTACTATTAACCTATATATCCCACTTAAGGAATTGTAGGCGGTGTACAAACTAAAGTATAAAAAAACAAGTACACACAGACTTAACAAAAAGGGGGGGGGGGACTTTTAGGGAAAGAAACTGTCTTGAAAGGGCTGGAATTAGGTAAAAGGAAAAGTTTCCTGTTTCATCCTATACCCCACCCAGCCATGGATTGTTCCATTTGGATTGCACTATTAAGTACTGTAGCTGCAACTATTTTCTGAATTTCTTTCCCAATTAAACTTGTCAGTGTAATAGAAACAGTCTCATGGGAGAGTAAATGGAGAATACATTTAATTCTTCTGGGACTTCATTAATTATCAGATAAATCTATATTGTTTTCATTACTGTGTAGGGCTTAATACACCAAACTTAATGAAAATTAAATGAGTTCAACCTTTGGATTGTTTAAGAGACTCTGTTAAAAGCATTTAAAATTAAATATGTTGGTGTATTTCAAATCAATCTAAACTGAAATTGCAGGGTAATCTTTCCTATTTTACAGCTTTGATACTCATAGTAAATATCTTAAAAGCACATTGGTTCTGAAAAAGAATTCCAAAGTTTGATGAGTTTACAGTTAATTGAAACAAATGTAGCCATTTGTGTGATAAACTGGAATCCATGTTTTATTACTCATTAAAAGTAAAAAGAAAGGCAAAATCTCTGTTCTTACAAACATGTCATGCACTCCTGATTTTTTGCAAAAATTCCTCTACTTTATGTAAGTGTAAATGCTTCATATAAATGCATTCAAAGCTTATTTTTCATATTGATACACTGAATGGGATAATGGGGCAACTGTACCAAAAGTTAGCTCTAAAATATTCTAAAACTGGGTAAAGCAAGAGATCTATGGATAAAGTTACTGCTAGCATATTTAACTAGTTGATTTACTAGTTTAAAAAGCAGTAAACTGCTTTTTGATTGATCATTTTGCTTTTCAGTTTCATGATTCTTGATAATGATACACAAAGTTATAACAGTTCATTTAGTGACTGTTCAAAGTTACAACAGCACTAAAAAAAGTGACATATGACCATTTTTCACATTTACAATTGTTGCAGCATCCCCATGGTCCACATGATCAAAATGCAGACACTTGGTAACTGACTCATTTATGACGATTGCAGTGTCCCGGGGTCATGTGATCACCTTTTGTGACCTTCTGACAAGCAAAGTCAGGGGGAAAGTCAGATTCACTTAAAATGTGTTACTACGTAACTGCAGTGACTCACTTATTTGTGGCAAGAGGTCATAAAATTGGGCAAAATTCATTTAACAAATGTCTCACTTAGCAGACATTTTACTAGTACGTTTATTTTTACCATAGAAATCCCCTCCCCCAACAATGATAAAACATAGCTTTCCCTTCTTAACCTGTGCTTTATTTCATTCCATATCTTCACATGGTGAAGGTGCTGGTTACCACCTTCAAAGCGCTCCACGGCATAGGACCTAGGTACTTGCAGGATCGCCTCCTGCAATCAAA
>JANHFK010010112.1:0-12660 GCA_036250565.1 Sibynophis collaris | reverse complement strand
CCTTTCCAGTGGATAAGCAAACCCTCCGGTATCAGCCATCTGAAAGAAACCCCTTTGTTGTAAAGCTTTTTAGAAAGAGAGGAGAATTTCTTTCTCCTTTCTCTGATTTTTCGGGGAATCTGTTTTAAAATAGTAATTCCCTTACCCTTGTACGTTAAACCCCCACCCCTCTGCACTCTCAACACCTCGTCTCTCGTGGATCTTTTATGTGCTTACCGCAATTCTTATAGTCAAAGAGTGGTCCCATCCAACCCTTTGCCCTTCCCCTACTAATGCATGCATAACAGATAATATTGATTGGTTATTTGGATTACAGCTCCTAAAACCTTTATACTTGCTATGCTAAATAGCTAAATGTCGTGTCACCTGTTTTTCACCCCAGTTCACAGGTATCTTTGTCCTAGTTTCCTGTGCCAGCTTTGTGGTTTTGGGGGAATAATGTCTATTCTGTTCTAAAAACCCATGTTCTGATCTTGGCCATATTGTCCAGACTGCCTTTTTAGAGTGCAATAGAGAACAGGATCCTGGGAAAAATTTCCCTTTCGCTTTGTGAATAGCAAGCTTGTCATGCAACAATTTTATGTGGCTTTTTATAGAATGCTCTTAAAAATTCTGAATGTGCCACCAGCTCAAGCAGATTTATTTAAATCAGTATGGATACCTTTCTTAATAAATATTGCATAAACTCCATTGCTCACTTCTTAGAAATAACAGCTGCAGCGGCATTAGCCTTTCCCTGACACTCTGGTTTTCTTGCACAGGCATCATTTGTCACAGGAAAAGTTGATGTCACATCTTCCCACCTGCAGCCGCAAATGGTTAGGCCTAGAAGCCACATTTTTCTCCTTGTGTTTGCTATTTTATACAATAGAACAACCAAATCTATCTGCAACAAGGATCAGAAGTGGCAGCTGGTGTGTGAAATCCAGGCAAGAGCCAAGAAAAGAAAAAACAAGGGGTTTGCTAAAGGCTGTGGTAAATCTTTTTTCCGGCAACTCATTTGCAGCAATTTGGAACTTGCGTGAGGTAAGAACAACCCATCTGAAATAATAAAAGAGGAATGAATAACCAAAGGATACCTCCTTTTTTTATTTTACTGACAAAAGGCCAAGTGACTTATACAATTGACCTGGAAAAGTACTATGTGGTAGTGAAAGGCAGCACTTTCACTAAACCAGAGGGGAAAAAATTAGCCCGTAGACTTATTTGGACTGGGCTGGTCAGAAACTACTGCTTGCTATGGCATTTGTCCTTTAGGGGTCTCCAAACTTGGTCACTTTAAGGCTTGGGGACTCCAATTCCCAGAATACCTCAGTCAGCTGCTGGCTGAGGAATTCTGGGAGTTGAAGTTCACAAGTGTTAAAAGTGGCCAAGTTTGGCTGTTTTGTTGAAAGAAACCGAATAAGCAGCTTTTAAGGAGGGTTGCAGTGGAAGATATTGTAGAAAGTTAGCACCCATCCTTCTCCTAGAAGAATGAAATATTCTGAGAAATATTTTAAAAGGCAGGATAAAATATTTCCCCTAAAAGAGATTTTTTTTAAAGAGAGACAGAAACTCAGAGCCCCAGCTTCCTGCCCCCAAGCAGGAACTGAGCAAAGCTTTTAGAAATGCAGATTTGGTAATCGATTACTCCCTGCAGCAAGGTCTGAACAAAGAGGTTAGCCCTCAGCCACAATAGGAGTTGCCCAACAAGCCCCTTCATTGCATCAGCCAAACTTCAACAAAGCTTAGCTCAGACAAATTCCTAGGATTTGTACATGGAATCATGGGAGTCTGAGAACAGCCAATAGAATACATGTTCTTGCACAGGAACAGGACGTTCAAGTTCAAAGCTCATGAGAAGGTATAAAAACCCCTCACTCTCAACTCCATGTAGTCAGCTACCCAGAATCACACGTGCTTAGCAGTTCTGCTTCATCAATAAATGGACCCTCTTTCCAATGAGCCTCCAGCCTCCATTTTGTCTCCAGTGCCTTTCTCTCAGCTTGGAACTGAACCAGATGGATATTTCTTCCAACAGTATAAAAAAACATGAAAGAAAGAGCTAAAACTTCAGGGCAGCATTGGTAAATTCTAGAGCCCGGGGAGGGAAAATATCAAAGTTTTCCAAAGATATGCACTGTAAATAATTGGGCTTGTGGGGTTGGCATCTTTCCCTTGTTGCTGTAGAGCAAACATCCAGACAGCCCATGAAAGTAAGACTAGGTGAAGGTCAAGGTAACTTGCTTAAATCACAACTGTGGACAGTGGACGTTACATTTGCTAAGAGAAAAGTGAGACCAAGTCTTTATTGCCTTCACCTGCCTTAGGCATCCATAGCTGAATTTTCAGAGATTTAATTCAGAAGTGTGCACAGGGGTGGAGCGGAGCCAGCAACATCAACATGATGCTATTCCACCAGGGCCTTGGGTTTGTATTTTAAGGCAGTGATTCTTAAAACCAATATCCCATCAAAAATCTACAGGTTTACTGCCAGTCTCTCACACCCTGCTTCAGCTATACAGGTAGTCCTTGACTTACAACAGTTCATTTAGTGACCATTCAAAGTTACAATGGCACTGGGGGAAAAAGTGACTTATTTCCGCTTTTTGTTATGATCGTTGCATCATCTCCATGGTCACATGATCAAAATTCAACCGCTTGGCAATTGACTCATATTTATCACAAGGTCTTGTGATCCCCTTTTGTGAACTTCCAATGAGTAAATTTAATGGGGAAGCCAGATTCACTTAATAACAACTGCAGTGATTCACTTAATGACTGTGGCAAGAAAAGTCATAAAATGTGTCAAAAAAAACCCCTCACTTAACAACTGTCTCATTTAGCAATGGGGATTTTGGGCTCAATTGTGATCAAATGTTGAGGACTGCCTATATTGCTGAAGTACGACTATGCTCCTGGAACTGTGCCAGCTTTTTCTGGTATGCAATATATCACCATGACTGCTGCTGAACCTTCCCTTTTTGATTTCACAAGTAAAAGAGATCTTTGTTTGCAATGAAAACATCCAATGGTGGGATGCCACCGGTTTAACAACCAGTTCGGTGAGAGCACACTTCACACTGAAAATGGAGCATTTAGAAGTTCAGCTGCTTACTTTCCAAATCAGCAACGGTAAGTAGAACAGCGAGGGTGGGGGAATCAGCTGTGCTGCGCGATTGAGATGAGCAAGAAAGCAGGAAATAAAGGACAGGATAGGGCGGGGGGGGAGCAGGTGGGCTGGGCCAGCTGACCGTCGGAGCTACCATTTTTCCTGAAACAGTCTGAATTCCACTCCTGGAAACATCCATGCATTCATAGAATCCTCATTCAAGACTCTACAAAGCAACAGGACCACTGGCTCTGGATATGCAGTTGACTTTAAATTTTGCAGAGGATTATATTGATTATATGGCCAAGACAATATAATCTGTTCTATGATTTGTCTTGTGTTTTATGTAGAGAAGAGCAACTAAGATGATTAGGGGCCTGGAGACTAAATCATATAAAGAAAGGTTGCAGGAATTGGGTGTATCTAGCCTAGTGAAAAGAAGGATGACATGATAGCAGTGTTTCAATATCTAAGGGGCTGCCACAAAGACGATGTGGTCAACCTATTTTCCAAAGCATCTGAAGGCAAGTCAAGAAACAATGGATAGAAGCTAATCAAGGGGAAAAGCAACCTAGAACTAAGGAGAAATTTCCTGACAGTGAGAACAATTAATGAATGGAATGACTTGCTTCCAGAAGTTGTGGGTGCTCAATTATTGGGGGCTTTTAAGAAGGCAACCACTTGTCTGGAATGGTATAGGGTTTCCTGCTTGAGCAGGAGGTTGGATTAGAAGACCTTTAAGTTCTCTTCCATCTCTGTTAAGATGGGTGGGTATCCTTTTTACTATGATGCTTTTCCAGAATTGGGGTGGATGCAGAAAAGAGGTCCAAAGCTACATGTGGTTTTGATAAACTATGGACTGCCAACTTGTGTTTTAAATATGAATAGATAATAATTCATACATTATACATACATTCATACAATGCTATTTCTCTTTCATTACCATGTGCAACTTTATCAGTATGGTTTGTCCTAAAGCAGTTAGGACTTTAATACAAAATAATTTAATACTATGTAATAGCTGTGCCTGGATTCTGAGAGAACTATTCATTTGCAGGAAAGGATCAAGGAGGACTTGATAGATTGCATGAGAAAAATAGTAGTTTTGCATTTCAAATAGGTAGAGAAAGAAAGAGATGAAGCATTTAGAAATGTGATGGGACCTCTTTCTAGAGATTTGCATTGGGAAATGATCTATAGGCCTATAGCTGTATTCGTTTGCCTCTTTGTGCTCTGCTTGCAGTTTTATAAAACACATTATAAAGACCTCTGAATTTCCAGTGTTTTTTCGTTTAAATGAAACAACCATAAATCCAGATACCCATTGCTCTATAATACCTCCTTTCTTGAGTTGAGAGAAACAGAAGGTTGCAATGCAAGTTGTCACAGCTGTACCAAACAGTTTTATTTTCCAAGATGATGCAAATTATATACTCTTCTTTTTTTCAGTATCAATATCTGTAGGCAAAGAACTTTTTCATTTTTCCATTATATGCATGGAAGTTTCCATAGCTATGTGAAGAGGGGGTAAAAGTGGGTCTGAGATTGTTTCAACTCTTTTTATATGTTGATTTTCCCCAAGCCAAAGGTTCTACCTTTCCAGTTGTGTTATTACCTTACTTGACATAGTTACACATTGCCTTTGTTATCACTAGCTGCTACTTGGGAATATGACTTCACTTCACTATGGGGTCCCTTAATGTATTATCTGTTCCGTAAAGCATTGTTTAAGCCTAGCTTAAAACAATACTGCTATTCTCCCAAACTGCCCATTCAGGGAGAGAAAAAGCTAAGAGCTCAGTGAAATTGTGAAATTTCCTCCAAACCTTTCCTTTAAGGTATCTGACAAGATCCGTATCTAATTATGAAACTTATTTGAGCAATTACATTTGCAAGCAGAAAGGAGCAAGATTGTTAAAGACAATAATATAATTATATTTCACTTTAATAAAAAACCTATCAACAGCCCCCAAGCAAAAACCTGCCTACTCAAATCCTTGTCTTAGAAATGAGTCAAGCAAATAAAACCAAAATAGCTGCAGTAATTGGGTAAAATTTACCACATTTAATGATACAAATTATTCTGGAGTGATGTTTAATGAAAGCGGCTGTTTTGAAGTCTAACAACAAAACTCTACACTCTTTTAAATGGTGTCATTGACCTGTCTCATTTAATACCCTGTTAATCTTTGGAAATTGGAAACAAATGTGTCAATTAAATGTAATTATTTGGCAATTAATTTAACAATAAACAGATGATCAGAAAATCCTATAATTGAATCATAGTTCATTGGTAGACCATCTTACTTTTATTACTGTATTTTTAAAATGGAAATCAAATAAGACAAAATGAAAACTATTTTTTAAAAATCCTAAAGACAATGGAATGTTTTTTTTTAATGAGTGGGTTATATTAAGCAATAAGAGATTTACGTATTTTACAAATTAGTTGGGAAAGTTAATGCCTGTCTGAACTCTTAGGTTTTCAGTTATATTAGAAGGCATGCTGGATAATTTTATGGCAAACTTAGTGACTAGTATTCCAAACACTAGCACAACTATTAGAGACACAATAAATGCTCTTGAATTATACAGAGGTACAGAATTTTAAAATCCCTGCTGGAGTACTGGAGGGAGCATGTTGTTGTTCAGTCTCTAAGTAGTGTCTGATACTTACCGCAACCCTCCGTCCTCCATTATCTCCCAGAATTTGCTAAAATTCATGTTCATAGCATCAGTGACGCTATCTAACCATCTCATCCTCTTCCGTCCCCTTCTCCATTTGCCTTCCATCTTTTCCAGGGTCTTTTCTCTTCTTTTTTTCTCTTTTCTCTTCTCTACTCATTAAATGACCAAAGTATTTGGGCTTCATCTTCAGTACCTGTCCTTCTAAAGGACAGTCAGCACCAGGGGTGATTTCCTATAGGATGCAGGTAGCATAGGATGTACAAATTATATACTTTACTATCATAGTAGAATGCTTCCTTATTTTCAGACTACAGTTTTGACAGAATGTTGAAACAGCATTGTAGTGCTTTACTATAAGTACTATCCCTTTTGGGTGTGGTGCACTTCACCAAAGGAGAACTTGCAGCATGATGCTGTTTCCATCACTCTGACTCTCCTTCAGCCCTCCCTCAAACACCAAAGGCTCTAAGGATGCAATGCAGTCCAGATCAGAACCATTAAAGCACTTTATTTCTCTTAGACCTTCTGTTTGGGAAAATCCAGTGTGGTCAAATCACTCAGATTGGCTGTGTGCTTTCAGCAGTGTGAATTTAATTCATCATGCTATCCCAGATAGAGAGAAGATGGGAAAGAAAAACTTTCCTTCAGAATGTTTCATGGGTAGACCATGTAGAGTCAGTTTGGTCTAGCAGTTAAGAAGACTGTATGTTCTAGTCCCACTTTCAGCATGAAAACAGGCTGGGTGACTTTGGGCCAATCACTCTCTCTCAGCCCAACTATCTCATAGGGTTGTAACTATGGAGAAAATAGGAGGAAGAAGAATCTGTGCATGTTCACCGCCTTGAGTTATTTATAAAAATAATAACAGGGATAGAAAGGAATGAATAAATAAATAAATCAGCCCTGTTGAAAAGGTCAATTCTGTCAGATCCTCGTTTCCTCTCAATTGCATCCAGTTGATCATTGTTTAAGTACTAGTATTTGATTTTAAAAATTAGTAACTTGCTTTTACTATTCTCCTCCTTTTCTTCTGCATCATTCGATTTAGATAATAAGTCTATTGTCGGGGATTGGGTATGTTTCCCTCCCAAGAATTCTGTGGCAGATGCTCTGAAAGCCACAGGGGCTGAAGAATGAGATTTAAAGATGCTATAAATAAACAATGATGTTTTTAAGACATTAAAGTAAACCTGGAGACAGAACATCACAATACACACTTGATATGTTCTCTTGTTAAGCCTTTTGTTATTATTCTTTCAATACATAAGTTACCATATGCATCATATCTGGAATGAAGTATGTGCTGTAAAACAGTTACATCCAGAATTGCAAAGAAGGATCAGAGATGCTACAAGGAGCCCTGGTTGTGCAGTGGTTAGAATGCAATATTGCAGGCTAATTCTGCCCACTGCCTAGAGTTCAGTCCTGATGGGGCTCAACGTTGATTCAGCCTTCCATACTTCTGTGGTTGGTAAAATGAAGACCCAGATTGTTGGGGCAGTATGCTGACTCTGTAAACTTCCCAGAGAGTGTTGTAAAAGACTATGGGGCAGTATAGAAGTTTAAGCATTAGTGCTTAATCTGAAGCATAAAAAGCCATCCTATCAAACCATCCTATGATTCACCTCTCACAGTATTCTGCATACTGCTTACCAGTAGGTTTCTGGGGGTTTTTGTTTTTAATAAATGTGCTGGAGACTAAACATCCAACTTATGTCCTACTCAGGCAAGTCTGGTCACTGTCAGACCAGATTCAAAATCCAAGGTAACAGGACTTTAGGCAAAAGGACAAGTTCTGAAGCCAAAATTTGGGGGAAGTTGATATGCAGGTATTGGGCTATGGGGGATCAACTAATCTGTCTAGTATAGCAACCTTGAAAATCAGAATTTACTCTGTAGTCTCACAGAACATCAAAAGCAAGGCACAATAACTCTTTTGAACAATCCCTCTTTCCTGTAAGCTTGTTTCAATAAAATTCAATTACTGTCGATATATACCTTGGGTTTCTTAATTTGGGAGAATACAAAGATGGCAAGTAAATAATAATAAAATGAGAAATGGGGTTTTTTCCAGAAGAAGATGAAAAGCAGAGCCTGCTGTGAAGAAGAAAGAGCTAGGAAGTAAGTCTCCAATAATTTCTCTTTAGACAAGAAGAGGAAAATGCTTATCAACAACTTTTCTGTTATTAGAGACCTTTGGGTCAACAAGTCTGAAAACACTGGGTGAGTCTGCCTTTAATCATTAATAAAAGAAACTTTTAACTACAAGTTTAAGATTTTTTAAAAAGTGTGAAATAAACAGCAAAAAGATAATTAAGAGTTTCAGTTTAAAAAGTTATAAATGGATTAAGGACCCAGGTAGGTTTGAAATAAGAATTAATTATAAAGAATCCTTCCCTTGGGAAGGTGGGAATGAATTTTTTTAAAGATAAAATATAGGTAAGCAATTTTAAAAACAGGACACAACAAGAAAGCAAAGATTTTAAAGGAGAAAAATACCTAAAACTCATTAACAGTTACAGAATAATATTAAAAATTATATCATTGAGAATTCACATTGGAAAGTACATTTTAAAAAATTAATCTGAAGTTAATATCAACAATGTCAATAGCAATATTTGCCTCTATGGATAGACTGTGTCCACATGTTGTTGTGGAAGACATGGCAGAAGAACCAGCTTTTTCTGACAAGACAGAGACACAATTGATACTGAAAGTAGATCTACAAATGATGGGGTATAAGAATGACATGGAAAAAGCTTTCTCATTGAACATACAAAAGAAATCAGTTGATGCTTTAAAAAATAAAAAGAGAATTAATAAATCAAAAGAGTGACTTGCATGCTTTTATATATTAGATTTGCAAAAGTGATTTGTTAAAGTTTGGATGAATCTTGTGAGAAGGGACAAAAAATTGAAAGAAGACCAAGTTATTGAATGACATTAATTGAATGCAGTAACGATTAAGATTGTTAGAAGTAAAAGGAAGGAATATAAAGTTAGTTTATTTGATCAAGATTGAAATAGATATGTATCTATTTCTGGCATCCTTTCATGGACTTTTGCTGACACCAAGACAATTCTTTATGTTTTTTTTAAATAGATAAGAGATGGGATGCTGAATAAATGGATCATTGGCTGTAAACTAAGAGGAGTTACTAAAGGTGATACTAAAATTTATATGTGATAAAGGTGGGAAGCCACTTACTTCTATATTTGTTTCTTTATTTCTATATTTATATAGATATATTTATATATTTATATTATATTTATATATTTATTTCTTTACTTCTTATTTCTTTTCTCTTTGTTTTCTTTTTCTTTCTTTTCTTTTCCTTTTTCCTTCCTTCCTTCCTTTCCATTGTTTTATTTCCTTTGCATTTTTTACTTTCTCTTTTTCTCTCTTTTTAGTTTGTGTTGGTTTTTATTTTGCAATGATAATGTTTAATATATATATATATATATATATATTCCTGTCTTAGAGTGCTTATTATAGTATTGGTAAAAATGCTGTATGGTTTCCAAGTTACGAGATGAATGTGATACTATAAGAAAGCTCTAATGGTGTGGAAGGGAAATTGCACTTTCTGTCAGCAAGAACCAAAGCTAAGCTATTATCACCATGTAAATTGATCATGTATATCATCTAGTGGGTATTTCTCGGGAATGTTAATAGCTATAAATAAACCAACTGTTATCTCTGTATATGCATCTCATCCTTATTTATCACCATCCATTATACTATCCATTCCATACACACACACATGCCTAGAAACCATGGCAAAATAAATGTGCTCAAAGTGAAGATACCTAACATCCCTTTTGCTTCACACTTTATAATTCCCAAACCTAATATAGGCAATGTCCTGGCTTGGGGAAATAGACATGTGATGAGCAGCTGATGGAATAACCAACTATTACCAATGAAGTAGCAACTCAGGCCCTTTACTCCAATCAGGCACAGAAAATCTATTCAAATTATGAATGAGGGTCCAGGACCTGGAGAACAAACATGATTGTTACAATACTAGAGTGGTGGTAGGAGAACACTGGAAGTGCTCTTTGTTCTGTCTGATTGCAAAACCATTTCCCCCACCCCCAAATTCTTTCCAAATTTTGTTAAAGTTGTGAAGAAATCAATTCAGCACGATCTTTTCAGTCAGACTTCCCAATTTGTACATCCTCATCAGAGGTGGTATTCAGCCGGTTTGGACCGGTTCGCCCAAGCCGGTAGCGGAAATATCGTGCCTGTCCCCCAACCCGGCTCTATGCCATTCTATTTAGGTAGGTTTTTGAGGCCGGCGCATGCACAGAAGGCAGGCATGTGCACGAACTGGGGGCATGGCGAACCAGTAGTAACATAATGTGAAACCCACCGCTGATCCTCATCCCACCTGCAGATGAGACTTTAACTTTGCTCCGAAAATTGTAGTGTAATGCTCAGAATAATAAACTGAAATAACTAAGTTAAAAAAATGTGTTAAATAATGAGACATACCCAATAAAGTATATACTGTATGAGAGGAAATGGTCATAAAAATGCAAAGATGTTCATATAGGTATCTTAACTCCAAATGACTTATTCTGTCCTCCCTTTTTTCCTTGCTGTATTTGAGACTGATTCAGAAACAGAGGTTTAGTATCTGCAAAACACATTCCAAATGGTTAGATTACTATTCTATGGGTTGCTTAAGGAGTGCTGAATCTCAAAAGGGACAGGCCAGGAATCCCGAAATGGATCTGGTATCTAGTTTGTAAATTACTATATTAAAGTCAGCCTGTGCATCTAGTCTTTTTCTCTCTATCTGCCTCTCTCACACACTCTGTTCCTGATGCTTATATAGTTGGGTTTGGGAGATGACAATTCTTGAGTTTTCAGACTCAGGAGAAATTGTTCAGAGAATTGAAGAAATCAAGTTCGGGATTCAAGTCCAGGAATTAAGTTTTATTCCTGTGATTCTAATTTGATGAGCTCCTCCTTCAGTGCTGTGTTTGGGTTATTATTTAAAGCTATGCTTACATCTATGAAAATATAAACCCGACAAACGTTCCCAACCTAACTTTTTTCATCTAATAAATCATCCATGAGTTTTCCCTTAGGCAAAGATAGGCAAGATTGTTCTTGGCAAATTCTACTGTTATGTGAGGTTTTCAATATTGAACAGGCCCAGTTTATGAAATGTGGCTGTCAGGAAAAAAAAAATGTATGAATGAATGAGAAAATTTTCCAGAAGAGATTTCAGAATCTAACTTCATGTATAAAAATTTGGTAGGGCAGCTGTAGTAGGATTCTGAGTTATGTCAAGATATGGATGGAAGCTCTAAAAACATCTCTATTTCTCCTCAATGGGAACTGTAGGAATAGCTCCCTAAACATTCTAACCCAGTTCAAAATATATTTCTTTTGTTTTAATGGTGAACTGAAATTAAGAAGCAGGCCAAGGGCAAAGCACTAAAGAGGGTGAAAAGGCAAGGCTACTCATGTCAATAGAGGGTAATGAAGGTAATAGAGTAGAACAGCAGAGCTGGAGAAGTAAGGGAAAAACCATAGGAATGAACTGAAGGTTTTAAAGAGTCAAAGATCTAATAGCACACAATAATTAAAGCAAAATTAGAGTGTTTAAGTGGGATGAGAAAAGAAAACCGTTCATTTGACTTACTAAATGGCAACCTTTTAAACTAATTGGACATTTTTAGTATCATTAATTTCCAGTAAATAGAGTTAGAGGCCTGGCATACATTGTATAAAAGAGAACACTCAGGATCTATGCAAACTCAGTAGACCATTTCACGCTTGGAAACCCAACCAGGCTTTGCATCCTTTTTCTAATAGCCATGGAGTATATTTAGGATTACACAATAATGAAACAGCAATAACAAATTAATATCAGGAAAATAAAACTTATAGAGGCATTTAATTTTTTTTTTGAAGGAGGGGAACATGTGTGTGTGTTCTACCATCCGTTCATAATATTTGATCATCCTTGTCACAGTTTTGGTTGTCTTGATTTTACATTATTACTTGAATGTTAATTTATCCTGCCCTTTGTAAACTCCAACCAGTAATGCAAAGCCTGACTTTTCAGATTGGTGAATGGTCCATGTTGATTCTATGCTACATTAACGCAGCATAGACTTGCAATTTCATCCCTCAGTGCCAACCCCATCTAATTTTATCCTTTAATTTCATTGCTATAGCCTTGAGGGACTATAATTTGTACTCTGTTCTCCTAGCTGCTGTGTGCTATTATCTTTGGCACGAATATATACACACAGTCACAAAATAGCAGTTGCTTACAAAGAACACACATGTGCTAGATTGTAAGCCATTCTAGAGTCAGATTTTCTGTCTATATGAACATCACATTCTGGTTCTTTACCAACAAGAAGGAGGGAGTCGTCAACCAAAGGATATTTTCTAAGATGCTGTCTGCTTCCTTTGAATCGGCTTATAGATTGTTAAAATTGTTGCCTGCGTAAATTGCATAGATACGTTATCATATATAATTGTCATTGGGTCCTTTCACCCTTCCATTTGTATATAAACATTTGTATGTGTCGTTAATCTAATCCAGGAATATTTGGATCAATACAGTTCTGTTTTATATGGCAAAGTAGCAGTACCAAGGATCTATTGGCTTTTTAAAAAGAATTTTTAGAGTTGTTTTTTTGCTTTTCAATTTTCTCTGTAGTATACTGTTTTCCTCTTATTTCCCTGAGAAATCTTTTTTAGAGATTTAGATATTTTTAGAGTGTATATTTCACTCCAGCTTTTAGTTGCATTTCTTTTCCCAGAGAAGATATTTTTAAAGTACATATTAGGATTTTTTTCCCTTTTCATAAGTAACAGGTGCTGTGGTTTTGTTATTTTTGGTGTGTGT
>JANHFK010010108.1:218258-228441 GCA_036250565.1 Sibynophis collaris | reverse complement strand
CTATCTATCTATCTATCTATCTATCTATCTATCTACCTACCTACCTACCTACCTACCTACCTACCTACCTACCTATCTATCTATCATCTCCAGGTTTCTAGACTGTCTCATTCCTATTATATCTAAGCGTTTTCCAAACATTTTGCTATGGTACCAAACATACCACTAGGTGCCATTGTAAACCTATTATTATTATTATTGATATGTATTTGTGCTACCCAATTTTGATCATTATTACTGTAGACTGCTATGAGTCGATATAGAGCACGATTGTTTCAACCAGGTTTTGGCTTGCCTGGGCCGCATTGAGTGAATTAACAAGCTTTATTTATATGTATATATAAATCAATATATAAATAAACCTTGTTAGTTCACTCAATGCGGCCCAGGCAAGCCAAAAGTTTGAAACAACCATGCTCGATAACAGGGGTGTCAAACTCAATTTCATTGAGGGGCACATCAGGGTTGTGTTTGACTTTGGGGTAGACATGGCCAGGGTGGCCAGCTTGATGTCACTCGTGTCAGGGGCACCTGTGGTGGCTTGAGCGTTCTGCCAGCAAAAATGGGCTCCCAAGCTCCATTTTCAGCTGCGCTGGCTTCCTGCAACCCTCTGCCAGCAAAAATGGAGTTTGGTAGAGCCACAGGCAGCCCTCCTGAGCTCCGTTTTCGCTGGCAGAGGCACCGCAGACCAGTCCTTTGTTGTTTCCAGGGTGACCTCGCAGGCTACATCTAAGCACCCTGCGAGCCGGATCCAGCCCCTGGGCCTTGAGTTTGACACTCCTGCTCTCTCTCTCTCTCTTGACCTATGTACTTTTAAGTACCAAATCCAATTCTAACTATCTGGTAGACTGTGTGTAAATAATCACAACAATAATGTTATATGTATCGAACATGGAACTTAAATAAATGTATTTCTGACCAGTTAAGTTTTCTAACGATCAGGAATGATAAATGTTTAGCCTATTTAACCATATAATCTTTCACATATTCATCTTCAAGATTAAATTTTAATAACTATGTGCAATTAGATGCTCATGGTCGATACATACCGGAATTATTCCTTAAACTCCATTTCTTTTTTATCATCCTTAACAAGAATCTGAACTTTCTGTGGTGTATAAATTGCCTTTATCCTTCTAAAGAAAAAAAAATCCTCCCAAAGTCATTTTTTTCTACCATTTTAAATATAAAGTCCCAATTGAAATTATCATAAGCTTTCTCCGCATCTAAAAATATCAGTACAGTATTGAAGATATTCTGTTATATCAACCATCATTCCCACAATGTGTTTCAACTAATATCTTGGTAAAAATCCACATTGATCCTTCTGCACAAAATCCTGTAAAATCTGTTTTAGTCTCTCAGATAATATCATTGAAAACAATTTATAATCGTTATTCAAAAGAGAAATTGGTCGATAGTTCTTAGCAGAGGTTACATCTTGACCCTATTTGAAATTAATGGTATATTTGCTTCTTTCCAAGAATCAGGCACAACAAATCCTTACATCATTGAATTCATCAGTTCTGTAAGCAAATCTGGTGATAAAGATTTCTAAATACTCACATTACAGAGCAAAATTTTACTTCTTTTCTGAATCATTTCCTTTTCCTTTCTCAATTTATAGACTAACTCTTTTCCTGTTTATTGGCATATTCAAAATTCTTCTGTTTCGCATACTACACTTTAATTTCCATTTCTTTTGTTCAAGCCACTGACCATAATGACTTCTATTTTTGGCATTTATTACTTATATGATTTACAATAGATTACTTGGGACTAATGGAATATTAAAATTAAATACAGTAGAAAGTTAATCATTTTAAGAAGTTACTTAACCAGATGATTCCATCATCCTGTCCATCTCCCACCAGAACCAACATGCTAGTTTCTTCATCACAAGAAGCAAGAAAAATAGGCCATGGAAGCAAAATTTGGGGTGAAAGATCACAATACATGACCCCAAAATTTCTGCTCCTGCTTTCCTAAGGTGCTCCTCTCATCTCCTCTAGAACTATTTATTTAGTTATCCATCTGTTACCGTCCATTCTAACCATCTTAATTTTATGTAATTTAAAAAAAATTAACTTCAAGGAGTTAATACATTTGTCACTCTTAATACAGCAGTATTAAGATAATTATAAGATTATCTGTTTTATAATCTGTAGACTAGTACTTCCCAACTATGCCAGTTTCAAATATGGGGTTTTCAACTTTCCAAATTCTCAGTAATGGCTATGCTGGCAGAGGTGGTTTAGATTGTACCATACTACTAATCCCCAATCTATTTGTCTTGACCTATTTTCTTTAACCGTGTTTTGATGTATCCATCAAGGTGGCTTGGGAAGCAGCTACACCTGATTAGGTAAAAACTGTGGCAATTCACTGTGCCCACCAAAAGCTAGAAAGGAAACACAAACAGAAGGAAAGGCTAATGACCTTAAAGCATTCCCAGGAAGAGGTTCCTTAACCTTTAGTAATCATCTCCACAGGACAAAACTCCTCTGCTATTAAGGCATGCAAAGGGGATACACAATTCACTCAGGCTGTGGGCAGGCTGGAAATTGGCACAATCAATGCCCACAGAATCACTTAGCATTTCCCTACCAACCTCTGTCATCAGTCTTGCAGCCTCCAATCCCAACCATACAATAGGGAGGCATTGGGAATCACTTGATTAAGGCTGATGGGCTCAAGTGAATTCATAAGTCAAGGATTGCTTGTATAATTAAGTATATTATTATGTATACATACAATACATATACATACCCTGTTTCCCCCAAAATAAGACATCCCCTGATAATAAACCCAATCGTGCTTTTGAGTGCATGGCAATAAGGCCAAGCGCTTATTTCAGGGTTCAAAAAATATATAAGACAGGGTCTTATTTTGGGGGAAATATGGTAATAACCAGCACCTTACATCACATTGGAAACACAGTGGCAACTAATGCAGTTCACAAAACAGGTATCACCTAACCAGGCTCAGGCAAGCCAATTACTGCTTGGCCCATTGCAATCTAGACCATTTGAAGCTTCCAAGTGGTCTTCAAGGACAGTTCTACATAAAATGTATTGCAATAATCAAACCATGACATAAAGAACTGTCTGGAAGCTGATTGATCTAGGAAAAGGTGGCAGTACTATGACAAACGAAACTATGCAAAAGCCACAGATGCCACCTGCTCATTGAGCAAAAGCTAAGAGTCCAAAAAAGCTTCCAAGTTATGCATCACTCCTAACTGAAGGAGTGTAATCTCATCTAGGAATAAAAATGGGAAGTCTTCATAATTCAGACAGTCATCAAAATTACAGGCACTGAGCTTGGTAGGGCTGAGCCTGAATCAATTTTTTCCCAGCTAAGCCTTCAAGGCACTAGGACAGAACTTTGACAGTCTGGCTTAGCCTGCCTGACATCAAAGGTAAAATCAAGTAGCATGCTGATATCTGACTTGCTAGCTGACTTCATCCAGTAGTTCCATGTATATGTTAAACAGAAGGGGAGAGGTGCACTGCAGCACCAAGCAAAGGTGTGACACTCCCCCCCACAACACTGACTGGAACCATCTACTTGGCTATTGGGTTGTTGCTATTCTTATCATTATTTTGAATAGGGTTACTGTAACATCTTTACCTATAGATGACCCTGAAGACATCCCAGAAATTGTAAAATTGTTAAAGAAAAAAGGAATGCTTATGAGTGACAGCTGCTTTAGCAGTATCGCATAATTTTGTGGACCCTGCACAAATTATCAATATCACCACTAGGTTTCTAGTTTTAGACTATATACCTTATAAACATGCCTTGACTCTAAGTTACCAATGGAGCCTTCTCGTATGAGTGGAAACTATTCATCTGATTTCCTTTTCTTTAGGGAGGGATGCAACAGATCCCCTTTCTTGAGAAATTAGTGGAATGGGATTTAGATTTTTCAATGGCAAATCCATTGCTTTGTACATATTACATCACAATATCCAGACAACGTCCAGATTATTGATAGTTTAGAGGGCTATAAAAATCTGGCTCCCATTTGGAATATTTGGACATGAGATTCTATAGTGCAGAATATGAGTGTGTGATATTTTGTCTTCAGAGCTGATTTTAATTCTTTATGCATTAACTATTGTTGCTAGTTTGAAATGTATTTTTAATTACAATTTGATATGTTTAATTTCAAGATTGTAACCTCAACCTCTTTCTAATAAATATTACCAATCTTATTTCTGACAGAGTTGTTGTTTGGATAAACTGTTTCCTATCAAGTTCTCTACAAGAGACGCCGACACTCCTCTTGTTATCCTGACATATTTTAATCCCTGTTTAATTAATCTTATCTTGAATAATCTCTCAAAATCCTTCTCCTGTCTTTTTCTCCTCCAAAATGTCTTACCCTATTCCACTCAATGCCCTCTTTCCAAAATCCATGCAGAATCAGAAACTAATAAGCATATTTCAGTTCCACAGGAACTCCAGCAACAGTGGATACTGGTGAAGTAAAATTTCTTTCACACTAGGGAAAGATATCTGACCAGCAAGAGGCAGATGGCAAAGACTTTCAAGGCTGAGAAATGAGTTGCCTCGTGGCTGTTGATTCAAAAATGCAGGAAAAAAAGATCCAAGATTCAAACTTTGGCACTGGATCTGGCATATTTAAAGGGCAAATTTCTTGTGTGTGGTTATGTTGGGGTTGTAGTGGTAGTGAACCTAACATGATGTTTTCACAGTTCTCATTAGGTTATCAGCCCTTTCTATTTCTATTTTTATCATCTGGCAGTTAATAAATCAGGTATATGAAGGCTAGGAGTCTTCTGATTTTAATTTCTTTTTAACTGTATTGTTTTTATTGTTTTATATTTTGTTGTTGTAAAGTGATTTGTCTTATTTATATAAAGAGGAAATCAAAGTATCAATTGCCTTATCATCAACAATTTCCTCTACCTCATTATCTTTTGATAAATGAATGCTTTATGACTAACGATACCCACAATGCCACCATTTTGAGAAGATACAAGTTTTCTATGACTACCATCTGGCATGACTACAGTCCAGTGACTTGCAATCTAATCCTTCAGTTATTAAAAGCTACTTGAAGAAAATATTGATGTTATATTCTCTCTAATAAAACCAGTGCATTGGAAGGGACTGCCTTCTGTAGCTGGTTTCTAAATTAGAAGATGTGTTCTTATTAATAGGAAGCAAGATGATTAAAGGGGGAAACAGCTTCAGCAAATGGTTTCCTGTCTTCATGCCACGAAATACATTTATAAAGGGATGGGTTTTTAAACAAAATAACTTTTGATTGAGCTATTAAATTATTTCTTCTAGGCTTTGCTCTTTAAATTTAAGACAAAATTAATTTAAATTATAAAAATTCCTGTATGCAATGACAGCTAACCCAGAGTATACTGGATCCAATCTTAATGTGATGACTCCTCAGGATGCCTCCCCAGATAACTCTCTAGAAGTCAGCTTGGGGGACAATAAACCAGTTCCTGGCATGTCAAGAGCTGAGTTGATTGATGGTTCTGAGCAGCCGTCTGTGAGGGAGCTGGCTGAAATGCAGCTGCAACAGAACAGTTGTGAGGTTCCAAGTGGGCAAAGCATGAAGCTGCAGCTGATCAGTGATGAGGAAGAGGAAGAGGAACTGCCTTCTATACTTGCTCCAAGAACACATAGGGCAGAGAAAAAGCAGAGGAAGTCAGCCAGATTACTCATGAGGAGAAAGCCTCACCCTTCTTGATGGTCTGTGTCAGAAGCTGGCTGTTTAGCACAGCAGACAGATGGAGATGATGCTGGGAACAACATGTTTATTTCCTAGCTGTGTGTTTTCTGGTCATTGTGATTCCTGCCTAGCTTTGGATTGATATTGTGTCTTGACTTGGATTGTGCCTTGGAAACTCTGGAGTTTTCTTTCTCTCGTGAACTTTCTTGTGTTGTGGATTTAAGTTTGCCTGGTGGATTTATTTGGCCATTGCTCTGTGGATTAGCATTGGTCTGCTTGTGACTGGATTTAATTGGGACAGTGCTGAGTTTTTGATGAAGGAATTACTGGGGAATATTTATAAACTCACTAAACCACAGTTAAGTGTTCTATGTGAGGTAGTGGGACTTCACACTGAGTCAGTCAGTAGGTCTGAAAGTCTCAGTCTGAAAGCTTGGAAGAACAAACCTCTAGTTCTGGTGACTAACTTAGATTGGACACATTTACATTTTCCTGGGACACATATATTTATTTGCCTTCATTCACCAGAGTATTCAGTCTGTCACAGAGACCCACAGTATACAGCCAAGCCTATGATATTTTCCAAGTATTCTCTGCTGTTGATTCACAGATAAACACAATTGATGGCTTTATTAGCCTTTCTATTTACAAAATGCTATAGAATTATCCTTGAATGAGTAAAACACTTTTCCTGGATGAAATTTGCTATCCTGCTTCTGTTGCATATGATTTTAGCTACTGTCAAGTTATTTGATTTCTCTTCAAAGTAATAGATGCCTAACAGATTTTCCACACCTTGAGACTGGCCTTGGACAGTGTTGGGAGAAGGGGAAAATATTATTTTGATACCAGTACAGTGAAAGAATTGGGAACGTAAAGGGAATGTTATGGGGACATGGTCAGAACTTTTCTGTGTTCTGGGTGTGGTTGGGCAGATGTGAGACAGAAACAGGTTCCCAATGCACAATATGACATAATGAAGAATCTTAGTTTTGGGAACTAAGAGCAAAATCAAGTATCTGGAATGGATTCTAAAATAATTTTTATTTATTTTATTATAACCTAATAGTAAAAATAAACAATCAGAATTGTTTAATTAGTTTATTTTTCACTAGAATATACTTACAGAACCTTTCTGATCTAAGACAATATATAAAAGAAAACATTTAAAACTCTATGAAATATTATGCGACTTCAACAAACAAACAAGAACAAAAATACCTGTAAAATGGCTGACTACTAACATTTGAGAAAGAATCTCACAATTGTGCAATCCAAAGTCATTTGTTAAATCTGAATTGTAATTAAAAGAATTTATGTTGAAGCTTAACCTACTTTAGAAGACGAAAGTGTACACTAAAGCAATCTAGTACATATTAATTATAATCATTAGAAGTACAGCACTATGTTTTTCCTCTTTTTCAATATTATTGAGGTGATGAGTTAGTGGGAAGTTTAGATTTACTATGTTTTTATGAATTAAGATTGAAGTCCTGGCATAATTATTAATAAGAGCAAGCAGAAATGTCAGAAATTACTGGAATATAGTTGACACAATTTGGCAAGATATCTTAGTTTGGTTGTCTCTAAATATTTAGCACCCAACTAGCATGGTACAGTCTGGGTATGGAAAATAATACATATTTCAAATATTACATTGCCCCTCATTTGAACAATTTTTGCAAATTAATTTTCATAATAATAATTTTGCAATTAAACCCGTTCGCCTTTTAATCCTTCAATTAAAACCTCCCTTCAGGTTTCTGTAAGGCTCAGAAGTAAATCGATCAGTAGCAAAATTGAAACTTTAATCATATCTACTTAAGGACCAGGAGCAAGTGCCCAGGTTCTAGTTGTCCTGTAGAAATGAAAGGCAACTGAATGACTTTCAGTCAGTCACTTTCTTTCATCCCTGGGAGCTCAAAACACAGTTATCTACCTACTCACATTAGATCATCATGGTAGATTACAATCCATAAACTTCACTCAAGTGGCCTTCATCCTGCAATAAATTGATTCAGGCAGATCATCATCATCATCATCATCATTGCTCCATGGTTGCTACTTTCAGGATAAATGTACAAGGCTGCTGGCATAATGGATGACCTGGAATCCTGCAGTTTCAGAGTTATATTGCATTTTATGTGCAAATGTATCAAATAAACTGGGTTTAGGGTGCTGTCAATTGGGGTTTCAAACTTTATTTTTTTTTAATTGTCTGATAGAACATCAGAAACTTGCAATAATTATTGAAACATATTCAAAGGATACACATCAAACTGTATCTGGGGGAACAATCTCCAAGTTGCTGCCCTTTTTCCATCCTCTTAATGACCAATATTAACCTACACATAGAGTGTGATACTGCTGGTAGGTTAGAGAAGCAGTCAAGCCGTTTGAGTTAATAATTAATTACCTCACATTTTAAATTGCAAGCCATTAACCGCTTACCCTTTAAAATGGTAATAAATTGTGTGAAGATGTCTAATTAGGGATCCTGTAAAATATTCTGGAGTGCTGCGAATACAGATATAAAGAAAGGAAGAAAAAGAAAAGCTGAAAGACAAACAATTTGATCTCACAACTAGGTTCGTCATTACTTCCTGAGGACTAGCCTGTGAAGAATAGTATCTGTTAAAAGATCAGTCCTTTCAACATTGTTTTCGAGTGCTACTCTCCTATGACTGACCTGCATCTTCAATTAACACTTGAAAAGAGAGACTGCATAGACAAGCTAGCTCTTCCTATTTACTTTTGCAAGCTGTGAGATAACAGACTTTCAGCTCTAACCCAATCAGATAATTATTTCCCTCTTTTGTCATAGCAGGCACTAAATGCCTGCTAGACACTTAATCCTCATTAATAGCTAGCCTTTCTTTGTGGGTGCCTAAACTGAGCAATCTAAGGATGAAGGGATAAGGAGAGGTTGCTCCTTTATAAAACTTGCCCAATGAAATTTTTGAATCATGTTCCAAACACTTCACTACCATTTGGACTCATCTGACTGGTTGGAGTTGCATCTTTCTGATGCTTTATGTATCTTCAGGGGTGATTTCTTGATGTACTTTTTTCAATATTTATTGCCATCCCAGCATCTCCCTTAATCTGCTCATTCTTTGGTATCCATCCTGCAAATTCTAAATTAAGGGTTGATGCACAGATCAATGGCAACAGCTACCATATATTTTAAACACTCCGAAGTAGGTTAAGAAATAAATGTTTAGGACAGTCTGTCCAGATCTGATTTACAATGGCCAGTCCATGGAATGCATTTACACAAAGATCTCCCTTGTCTCAGAGCACAATGGGAATAAGTACTTCCAGAAAAAACCTTAGGAATCTAATGAAGATGTGTGTCTCTATAGTCAATTACATTCCAAAGGAAAAGAAAGAAAAAAGTTACTATTGTCTTTGGCACCCCACACCTTTTTTAAAGGCTTCTTTATGTGTGTGGAAATAAAAATGAGATCAATGTAGCATTGGGCTATTGTATTTAAAAGCAGAATTAACACTCTGGAGCATAGAAATGAAATACTATGGGGAAAAAAGACATATAAATATATGGATAACGTTGAACATGGGTGAAATCTCCTAAGTTTAATATTTTATCAAAAATAACCTTCTTGGAAAGGAAAGTCATGCCTAAAATTTGGCAGAAGAGAAGACAGAACAGGATACACCAAAACAAAAGCCTATGAGCTTAACTTTATTTAATATTCAGCATGAAAGCCTATTACTTTCTATTGTGAAATATTAACAATAGTCCTTTGGAATAACAAATTAATCCAAACTCTCTATGGAAAACTTTGTACTTAACATTTTAATTCTTTTAAAACAATGTCACAATATTAAAAGGAAAATAAAAATACAAAGAAGACCAGTAGTGGGTTCTGTGGTAAATGTGGCGGGAGACTCTGCCCGCCCACCCATCTAGCCGTCACCACAGATGCAGAAGCGTCACACACGTGCTCTCATTGTGAACCGGTATCCAAGATAAGTAGAACCCACCCCTGAAGAAGACAATAAGAGCCAATCTGGTCTTGTGGTTAAGACACTAGGCTAGAAACGAAGGTACCATGACTGTTTTAGGCACAAAACCAACTGTGTGCTTTGGGCCAGTCACTCTCTCTCAACCCTAAGAAGGTGGCAGTGGCAAACCGCTTCCAAACATCTTGCCATGATAATGACAGTCCAGACCGACTTGACCAAGCAGTTGCCAGGTGGTTAAGACACCAGACCAAGTCAACACAGAACATACCAAAAAAAAAGGCAGTAGTAAAATTATTTCCATATGATTGCCAAGAAAATTAATAAATATGTCCATAAGGTCTTAAAGAATTGAGCTTGGCTCAAGGATAGTCTTACCTTATCAAAAGCAATTTAATTAATTTTAATTTTATTATATTTTTAGACCGCCCTTCTCCTTCGCAGGACTCAGGGCGGTTTACAGTCAATTTAAAA
>JANHFK010010108.1:155641-166290 GCA_036250565.1 Sibynophis collaris | reverse complement strand
CATCATGCAGATTTGATGAAAAATGTATGACATATCATCAATAGATTTAGAATTGCTTCAACCATCTTTGTTCTTCAGCAACCTAAGTTTTTTGGGGGGAGGCAGGGTAAATGATTTTTAAATTGTTTTTTTCTTATTTATTTATTTTTTTACCTCACAGTATAGTTTTTGACCCCAGTATATTGTCTTGGTGTCTTGTTCAAGTACTAACCAGTTCTGATCATACATACAGTACAGTAGTTTTTATATCACCCAAGTTCAGTTAGGTCCTGCCATCTGCTGTGGCTATTGATTATTACAGTCTTCAAATTTCAGATTGTAATTTGCTTCCTATTTTCCAAAATCATGCACATCCTTGAAAATCTAACTCACTTTGGAATAGGCACTATACAAAGAGACTTTTATCTCATAATTATTGGTAATAGTTTTGGATATATTGCTGTAGCAACAACGTTTCGTGAACATTTAATTGCCATTCTGCTTAAAAGAAGTAGAGGTAAGAGTTATGGTGTTTTTAAGTTTCGCTGAAATAAGAAAAAGTACATAATAAAACATTGTGGAGCTGAAATTATTTTAAAGCGACAACTATGGCTTATATGCATTTATTTCCTATGTCAACTTATGTGTGGAAAAAATATGAACGTGCAGTAATTTTGAGCTATTTGTTTCAAATAAATAACCATATGGTCAGATTATTATCTGTGTAAGGAGAGTAATTTTCAATTTTATAAAGAAGAGTTTATGCTGCATAACTTTACATCTTACAATGAAAGCAATTTTTTTCTGCAATGGCCTCCATGAATACTCGGCCCTTCCATATTGATTTTTTGTTTGAAAAGCTATTAAGAGAGAGTTGTTTGAATGAGCATTTGGCAGTTATTATTGCTTTTTATATTTTTTTGTGACTGGGCTGCAACATTCACCATGCTGCTATGTGGCTTCTTAGCGTGTGTGTGTGTGTGTTTAATGATATTTTAATTGCACTATTATAAGCTGCTTGGAGCTGTTTTAAGTCTCCGACTCAATCCTATCAAGACCATAAGGATTTATTTATTTGTTTGTTTGTTTATTTGTTCGTTTAATTTATTGGCTGCCCATGTTGTCATAGGGTAATTCTGGGAGGAATACTGTTATATATTAGCTAAAATATACAAAGTTAAAAACAAACATTAAAACCAAAGACACATGGGGACAGAGTGGGGGTGGGGCGGAGATGGGGTCTGTTATTATTCAATCAACCACCTCCATTGCGGTGTTCCCCACTGGGGCCCCAAGTTGACTGGCAAAGCCCTGTCTTTAAGCCCTTATGAAAAGATAGGAGGATTGGAGCCAACCTCACATTAGGGGAGCAGAATGTTCCAGAGGGCAGAACAACAGCAGAGAAGGCCTTCCTCCTGGACCCTGCCAGCAGGAATAATTGGGCTGACGGGACCTGCAGCATACCTCCTCTGCTGGCACTAGTGGTATAAGCCAATCCCACTGGGGTGAGTAACCATTGAGTAGCCTGGACCCATACCATGAAGGGCTTTAAAGGTGATCACCAACATCTTGAATTGCACCAAGAAGCAGACTGGTAACCAATGCCATTCTCAGAGCAGTGGTGTTACTGGGGCCATTCTTGCACCCTCCAAACTACCCACACTGCTGCATTCTGCATCAGCTGTAGCTTCTGAATACTCTTCAGGGTTGTGGGTATCTGGGCTACCTAGATCTGTCCCATCTTTGACCTTGGATGAAGTGACACTTCCTCATTCAAGAGTAGTACACAATCTGGGGATATTCCTGGAATTGCAGCTCATGAGTAAGTGGCAACTTTGGTCAGGAATACCTTTGCACAGCTTCATTTGCACCATTTTATATATTGTGACAATTTCACCTTTTCTTAGATCAGCCAGTTACTCGTGCTTTGTTTTCCTCCTAGCTTGAGCTCTGCAATGTGCTACCTTGAAGGCTACATAGAAGTTTCAACTTTTTTTTTTTTTTTAGAATTCAGCAGCATGAGCAGTGTTGTGCATATCTTGCTATGCCCATATAAGACCACTGTTTTGTAAGATGAATTGGTTGTCAGTTTGCTTCTGGGTATGATTCAAAATGCTGGTCATCTGTAAAACCTCACAGAACCTGGTTAATTCAGGGATGGCTTGTTGCGTTGCCCATAATAATCTGTCCTGCCAATGTGCTCAGACAGGGTTGGCATGCTTCAGGTTCCTTCAATTAAACAATGTCACCTATTGGTACCCTAGTTGTGTACCTTCTCTTAATGATGCCTGTATTCTGGATTGAGAATTCTCCCTGGGATTTTAATAAACCCTGCCCTATTGACATTTCAAATGACCCCAATGATCTGCCTCTTTGCCCAGATTTTGATGAGAGTTATTCCTTGCATTTCAGAATGCAGGCCACATTTTGCATTGCATTTCAGAAATCATCCACATTTTGTATTAAAACATATTCAGGTAAAAAGTTTCAATAGTTTGACTAAGTCTGGAACTCACCCGTACAAACTGCTAAACACATGGAGTTGGAGGACTGTTGGGATCAGTTGACTGAATACTTGAGTGAGAAATTCTGTTACATAAATCATTTTCATCAGAGATCTAATGACGCTGTGAATTTCTTTCTCCCCATTTTCTCCCATTGTCAACGTTAAACTTATTTGAAACTATCTGATGCCAGCAGATGAAAAGGTTTTCAACCACATTCACTTTTGGTCTGCACACAAACATAGCAATTTCAACTTAATAGGTTTCATCACTGGAAAGATGAAAGGAGAGAGATGAAGAGACCCACTAAATTGCAACCTTTACTTAATCATCTATATGTGTGTGGCACATATACACATGTGCACACTTCCTAGATGACAAAGATTTGTAATATGTGCATGTATATATGTATAGATCAGAATAAAACAGCACAAAGTGAGGAAAGAAAGCAACAGATTAATGGTACCAAAAATATCTACATAGGATCTCTGCACTGGAAATCAGTAGAACTCCCATTAGAAAAATCACCATTGTGTAATGGATCCTCAGTCTGATCTCAGATCAGATCTTGAGCATAGTATTGAGGGCTGTAATAGCTATAGAAAATGTTTTTGAGTTTTGCCCTTAAATTCCAGAAGTCCTGAGTAGAAGGACCCTGTCTTTCTACTTTTATCTACATGGTATAATTCAGAACATACTCTTATATTTAAATAGTACAACCAGCCTTGAAAAATCAATGTCTCCTTTCGATGGATAATAATGGAAAAAGAATGAAGCAAGAGTGAATTTTAATTAACAATGAATATTCATCTAACTGATTTTTTTCTCTTAATGTTTATTATAAATTTATCAGGGATTCAAATTTCCTGGAATGTCATATTTCTCATGTAAACATTTTTGTGTTTATAAATGTGTTCATAGTGAGAACAGAATATAGTAAGCTATAGTCTGTTTTGTATGGATATTTTAATGAACTACTCTAAACAATCCAATGCCAATTTTCTTGGCTCATCTTTTAAAACTCTTAGAGTCCTTTCCTTGGTTTACCTCCTTCATGGCTGCAGAGAGAAGCAAGATGTAGCTGGGCTCTGTTGTAACTCATCTATAATGTCTTCACTGATGAAACATAAATGCTTCACGAGCCGATATTCCAACATTCACAGAAACTATTCTGAATGAGGGTTAGTGCCATTATGTGAATAAGTCGTGCATGATCCCTGGGTACATTATCAGGAACACTTTTACCAATGATGAAATGTTATTGTTGTAGTGTCAAATACTCAGTCTTTATCAGTTTCCCTCATGACAGGTTTCATTATTCAAGCAAGTCTTGGGATATCTTCAAGGGGAGGATTTTTTTGAGCAAGGTCAGATGGACCAAGTTCATTTTGTTTTCTTTGCCTAGTCATGCCTTCCTTTGTTTGTTTTTTAAAAAAGAGAAAAAGTTTTGAAAAAGCACATCAATTCTTTCTGAAACCGATCTGATAATATCTCATTCTCTGTCTTTAAAAAAAGAAGAAAGAGTGTAAACAGAATTGACTAGCACAGTTGAAGAGTAGAATGAAATTGTTAGCATATTTAGGAGATGTGGAAAGCATGTAAAAATGTGTTTAATCACTGAAATGTGACTTTTTTCTTTGATGGAAGAAGTCTAAATTTATTACTGTGAAATGCTGTGAGAGAACTATATAAATAAAAAGTCAATATTGAAATAAGTTGAAGAGGAGTTCATTGAAAAGCCTCATGAAACAATGGAAGAACTTAGGAAAAAATAGCAGAATGTACATTTCTGTAAATCAAAAATACATTTCCAAGATGAGCACAATACAAGCCTTATGACAGTCTTTTTAGAGTGATCCTTCTGAGATCTATTGAGCAGTGTTTTATTTAAGGAACAATAACTTCAGTGGATTTCTTTAACTAGAAAATCTGGAAAGCATCTTCTGGGGTGCTCAAAGCAACACTGGATGCACAGTGAATCTACAGAGATGTTTTCTCAATATTGAGGTACTTGTAATTTTGATGTGTTTGTAGATTCTCAATCATCAAGGTCATAATTGTCCCAAAGGTGCTTTTCCAGAAAGCATCTGGACTTTTTTTGTTTTTGTTTTTCTTTGAAAACATTTTGCTTCGTAAGCAATTAATTATTAATTAATTTAATATTCAAAAAGCTTCTTCACTTCTAACTTATTTTGATCAAAATTAACTTTAATAATACAAAATTAATAATTTTAATCTGAACATGTTACATGTCTGAATCTTTTATGTGACTAATTTCATGAGTGTTTACCAGAAACATCCTAATTTCTACTATATTCTGTATCAATGGACAGCATTGTAAGAATCATGTATCATGCTTTACATTTTGTAATATTTTAATTTTAAAAGTTTAGGAATTTCAGTCAAATGGAGACAGCTTGGTATTGTAATTGCCATCATTTTCATTAAGGGCAACCTGATGTCTCTGATCAGTGGTGGGTTTCAAATAATTGCACCATCGGTTCACCAAAAATGTGAGTGTGCGTGCACATGCACATACTCACGGCTTCCACCAGGCAGTGAGGCTCAACCAAACAGCCTTTCAGGGCCTTCTCCCCTCCATCTATGCTCTCCAGGGCAGCGGCTGCTTCTCTCTGCACTGCTGGGAGACCGTCTTGTGCAATTTAGCAGTTTTGAACTGCCACTTTCATTTAAATCCCATCCGGACAGTGCTGCGGCACAGAGAAGCAGCAGCCATGTTGAACACTGTTTCTCTCAGCCGCAGCACTTTCTGGATGGGACTGAGAGGAAAGTGGCAGCTCAAAGCTGCTAAATTGCACAAGACGCTCTCCCAGCAAGAGCAGCAATGGAGAGAAGCAGCTGCCAAACCATAGAACACATGGAGCATCTCCGCGAGCAACCAAGGCTTGGCAAGGGATAGAAATAGTGGCTGCAAGATCTCTACTGCAGCGCTTCCTGGATGGAATTTCTTACAGGTAAGAAGAACCATCTGGTCTGTTCCCAAATCACTTCGGCCCTCTTGTGCTTATGGCCCCCCCATGGCCCTTCAGCCCAGCGCAGCAGGGCACAGGCCAAATAAATTTGTTTGGCCTGGGGGGGCTGTAGTTTGAGGCCAGAGGAAGGTGGCAGTATGCAGGCGGAGGCCCAGGGCAAGGCTGGACCCAGCCAAGGTGAATAGTGAGTGTGTCGAGGCTCAGGGGCAAGGACGGAGCTGGAAAATGGTACATTCCCTGTCCGCAGCAGGTGGAGGTTTCTGTGGCAAGGCCCAGATCCAGGATATGGTGCATTCCCTGGCCGAGGTGAATAGCGAGCAGGCAGAGGCTCCGGTGCAAGGCTGTCTAAGGCAAACCATGAGTGAGCGGAGGCTGCAGTGCAAGGACAGAGCTTGGGAATGGGCATCCCTGGGTCCCAACCTGAAGTGAAAGGCAAGCAGGTGGCATGCTTATCTTTGGTCAGTAGAGTGGGCGAGGCACAGAGGCAAGGCATGGATATTATCTGGGCCGCATGGTGAAGACAAGATATATAGGGTGGGGTGGGGTAAGGCGGGGTGGGTGGGACCACCATGTGGTGCGATTTGCCGGGTCTCCAAACTGGACAGAATCATTACTACCATTTCGGTTGAACCGGTCTGAACCGGCTGAATGACAGAGACCACATCTGTCTTTGATGTTTTAAATTTCAGCTTTCCACAGTCACAGAGCATGACTGACATGTAATTATCATTTGTAGTTAACAAATTACATCTGTAGATACAAATACCTTTAGGAGAACTTGGTTGCTGCTTCCATCCTAGGGATATGGAAATCCTTAGATGCAATGCTATAGATTCAAATTTATTTCATTTTAGTTTAATGCCTCTTATTCCCTATACTTCTTTCTTTCAGGATTGCTACCTTAATGTGCTCAAATTCCTTATAGCTACAGTCAAACTGAAAGTCAGGTGGGAAGGATCTGTGTGTGTCAGGTATAGTTATGTTAATGTTGAAAGGATGAGAAAACTGAGAATAAACCATAGACAGTGAGAGCAAGTACATTGCCATAATGACAGAAGGCAAATCATAAAGGAGAAATTGAACCTAAACAAGAAAACAATGACACATAATGTTATAAGCATCATGGTGTACCAAAGGAACTGCCTAATAGTCTGGCCAAATCTCCATGCATTATTAACAAAATACCCCAAGACATATTAATTTACCAAATAAGTATCAAGTGGGGTGCAACAAGTATCTGCATTCCTTTACTCTTTTATAAGTTCAAAAATTAGTTAGATTAAATGATGGAGGGTATGCTTATCAGGCTTGCAGAAGACACAAAATTGAATGAGATAATTTATATTAACCGCCCTGAGTCCCGTAAGGGAGAAGGAGCGGTATATAAATATGATGAAATAAATATTCAACAATGGAGGTTGGCAAATTATGGCCTGTGCCAAATCTGGCCTGCTCCCTGTTTTATACAGCTTGTGTATACAGCTAGGAATCCATGGGTGGAGAGATGGAATGAGATATCTTGGTCAGTGGCATTCAGTTAGTGGCCTCTTTGCTTGCAGGGCTAGTGCTGCCAAGAGTTGCCATGCTCCTGTAGATCTGCCAGCCAAGACCATAGAGGATGGACAGGATCTGATTCTTTATAGGAAAACAATTGCCAATTCCCGACATAATATAAATTCTGAATTTAGAGAACAAAATCTTTTTCTTAACTTTTCAACAATGGACAGACTCAACCATAGTTAAGCTGTAAAATTGTGAGCCTCCTAGACAAAGCTGAATCCAAAAATACAAGGGAATTCCTAGAGGTTTGACATTCAGACAGATCAGTTATCAATAGACATATAGAGATAAATCACATTTACATGTCATTCAAAAAAGACAATTAAAGAGCTAGGAAGGAAACAAAAAAACCAGAGCACATCATCTCAGCAGCCTAAATGCATATAAAATGAGATTAGCACCAGATAAACAAACAATAAGAAAATAACACCCTAATTATGAAATAATCAAGGAAAAAATAATACCTCCTCTAATACTTGCAGGAAACAGGGACAAAAGCCCATACTCACTATTACTGATGATGTTACTAACTGGCTAATGAAATATGTGCAAGCACACAAAATCAGATTATGTAGATAATATAACGTGGAGAAAACAAAAAATAAATAAAGAGGTCTAGTTTTGCTTAATTTGGTACAGCAACATTTTTGACTTTAGATTATACTAAAATGTGGATCTAAAGCTACCAGTGTGCCAAAATACAATACTTGAACATTCTTGTGAAAATGCTTATATGAATAGGAATTTTTTATAAGAATTATTTGGGGGGGGGATAGAGGAAACAAAAAAATAGCTTCCCAGAATGATTCAGACTCGGTAAGGGGAGGAAACAAGGATGAGTATTGTCCAAATGTTGCTCAACTATACAATGAATATATTACAAGAAGGAAGAGACTACAACTGGAAGCAAAACCGAAGCTTGAAACACCAGTATTTTGGAATATGCAGATGACCTCATCTTATTAGCTAAAAGTAAAGACAAATTCAAGCATTTATTGGGAAAATAAAAATAGAAAGTACAAAATCCTAATTAATGTTATATATTAAAAATAAAGGTAATGAAAACTTGAGTGCTTAATGAATTTATGCAGTAGCTGATTGTGAAGATGATGATAGACAGTTTTGCTTCTTGGTTCAAAAATAGATAAAGTTAGAAGTGTGCTGGAGAACTAAATTTCCTAGAGTGGAAAGCAAAAACAAGACATGAAGAAAACGGCTTTTTAATAACAACAAATATTAGAATAGTTAAAACAATTATCTTTCCGGTGGTAATATGAAAACTGGCCATTGAGGAAGAATGAAATAGATGCTTCAAATAATGGTTGTTAAAAGTGGCATGGATTCCAAGGAAAAACAACAAATCCAAAACTAAACTAAGACTGAATTATCTCTTGATAATGAATAGAATAGATGTATAAGACCAAAGACATTACTGGAACTTTCTTGAAAGAACTAAGAATTATGCTGAAGACATGTTAGGGTGCCAAACACATTTATCCATATACTTACTAGGAGCCAAGTTAGTAGAACTAGAAATTTTGCTCCAAGAAATTTTAACAGTTGTTATTTTACGCACCTTCATCCACTTGCAAATCTTGAAAATTGAGGTTTTAAAAATTGAAAAATCAGATAAAGTTTAATTCCCGAAGAACAAAATGACATTGACATTTATAACTGTACGGCTCAATTATAGTGAGCAAAAAGGAAAAAAAAAATGGAAAGGATATTGGTAGGTGGGCCTAACTTACATCTCAATACAATTTAATCACAGACCTATTACTAGACTGTTTGCTATTTCTATAAAGCATCTTAGAGTTTTGCTTGAGATTTTCTGCTTGAGAATATCCATGTTTTATGAGAACAAAAATATTTTTTGCTGGGAAGAATTCAGTGCTAAAATTGATCAACTTTTTATTGTAGCAGGAAAGGTGAGTGAAAGAATTCAACTCAGGTAAATTTCTGTCACAGTGTTTGTAATAGTTATAATTGTGTGAAACTCATCAATCAATAAATATGGACAATAAATGTGGTAAAAGATTAAATAACCTTTTATTGTTAATACTGAAGGTGAAAGATGTCTCAAAATCCACTTTTTCTTTTCCCCACTCTTTCCAATTGCTGGTATTATACTTTGTTTTTCTTTTCAATTGTGTCCAGTTCTTGGAGATTGCCTGGATAGATTCTTATTTCCTCATATAAAAATATTCCTGCTAGATCAAGAATAAGGCCATTTATTTGATCCTTCGGCATTTACTCAAAAGTTGACCTGTTGTTTTTGGGAAGCTCACAAGGTTGACTTTGAGGATAAGTGATATCGTCCACTGCAACTTTTCAATAAGTGATATATAATTCCAGGCATCATAAACTACAATCAATGTTAGTAGTATTGATAATCTGATTTTCCCCGAATACGTCCTATCCTTTTTTAAAACCATTCAAATTGACTGCCATTATCACAACTGCTAGCCGTGAATTCCAATTTGACTATGTTCCTCAGTTTTGATATAATACTTTGATCCTGTGGCAGTTGGGCATATGAGATGACTTTTGATCATACCACACGCAGTAAGAATTATTCTGTACCATTGAACAGCAAGTGCTTGAGAACAGAAAATTTGCTGAAAGAATCTATTAAAGGAAAATGAGGTTAACAGCCCTACTGCTTTAAAGGCATGCACAATTTTATTTTTATTTCAGGTACGCATGCAATGATTCTTGTAAGAATACAAAACCCATGTCTCCCCATGAATTCTCAAACAAGGCATGGCATGGCACTTGTGACATCACCGAATGACAATGAAGGCACCTGGACATATCCATTTATCTGCGGACTAATGACTTACTTTCCCATTAAGCTAAGTGTTTTCTGAAAGATTTAATGATCGACTATTAAATGGGGTTGATCAGTATGCTTTGTATTGCAAATGCCATTATGGTTCTGCTTGGATCTTTGACAAAAAAAAAAAGAATATTGATACTAAGATGTTCCAAATCAGTCCTTAACTTGAACCTTACTGTCTCCATGAGAGAGGCAATAAAACTTGCTCACTCATGCTACTGAGAGAATGGAATCAGTAATTCAACATATGTCCAGAGCATCATATTGGGAAATAGTCTTTATTATCTATTCTAGGGAATAAACAAAAAAAATATAGATGATATAACAATGATATTGCTGTTTGCAAAACTAATTATATATTTCATCCCCATCTTGAATTTAAGATTATTTGACCAGGAAAAACTGAGGGCTAAAGCAAATTGCACAAATATGTACATTTCCAAGACATTTGAAACCATATATTGCATATTATTTAAGCAACCTACCAAGAAGGTAAAGAGGACAGTCACCTTTCCAGGTGCATAGAATAGAATCCTTTCTGTGACAGTACAAATGCTGGAAATTTTATCATTTTCAGTGATATACAGCTGAATGTCTGTGTATGTTTCTCTTCATATAAAAAAGAAGGTGCTAAAACCAGTTAGAATCGTTCTCCCAATATAATGTTTTCTCTGATCTTTCTCACATACATACATGTATCTTGGGAGCTTCAAGAAGCTCCCATATAACACCGCTCCTGCGCGAGCTGCACTGGCTACCTGTGGCTTTCCGGAT
>JANHFK010010108.1:26872-41476 GCA_036250565.1 Sibynophis collaris | reverse complement strand
ATGGGCTGGATCCAGCCCATGGGCTTCCCTGGAAACAGTGAAAGACTGACCCCTAGTGCCTCTGTCAGTGAAAACAGAGGTCAGGAGGGCCATGGGTGGCTCTCCTGAGCTTCGTTTTTGCTGGAAGAGGGTTGCAGGAAGTCATGGCAGCTGAAAATGAAGCTCGGGAGCCTGTTTTCACTGGCAGAGCCCACTACAGCTCTGACATGAGTGATGTTGAGCTGGCCATGCCCACCCTGGCCACGCCTACCCTGGCCACCCAAGGTCAAACATAACCCTGATGCGGCCCTAAATAAAATTGAGTTTGACACCCCTGCTCTATAGGAATCTGAATGGTCAAGTTGAATTGCCAATAGATAAGAGTCAATGGAATTCAAGGAGGACTGAACTTACGTTACTTGTGGGTACAAATGAACTCCAACCTAATAATGTGCTTGGTATATATCTGTATTCCAGATTTTTAAATTTATAGAATGATTAATGTTTATAGTGTCAAATTATCTTATTCGGATAAATCTTTACTTCATTTTAGATGTAGATATAAAATTTTACAATAATAATTACCCTGTGCACTGTTGTATTACATATATTATTTTGTTTTGTTATTAATGCCATATTTTACACTTGATCTTACATTTCCTTTCCTTTTCTTTCCCCTGTTGGTCACTACAGACACTAATAAAATTGACTTTGTATTTAGAAGACGGCTTCTTTTAAAAAGCAGTTTCTAGTTTCATACTGGGAGTTCATAGCATATTTCATACAGGGTAGAAGGAGTTTAGCTAGACTCCATTTTAATAATTGAAAACTTATTCCAGACATTACAATACAATTCATCCTCACTATGACCTAGATCAAGCCAGTTTCAAACATAGCACAAAAAAGACAAACAATATTATGGATTTGCTTAATATTTGCCTTTTATAATTTTCATATAGAAGTGAAAATTTAAAAATAATTAGTATGATTTGGCTAGGAAGTATTGACTGTTGATGGATGTCTTCATTATCATTATCTGGGCCTCTTCATTAAGATACTTTATTTTTAGACTATAATTGTACTTTTCCCAAAAGAGAACATGCCCAACAATCTTTCCAACAAAGGACTTGTCCTCTGTAAATAGAACAAAGTATAATCACACTTTGATCTTCTCATAAGAAGTATTATAAAATTCATTTGATAGGAAAGGAAGCTGAAAGAGAATTCAAGATTAACGTTTACTTGATCTCTCATCCTTTAGTGGATCATGAATAGATCATAATAGCAGACTGATATTTCTGCAATATGTTCAAAAAGATATAGGCATTGGGTCACATATATTATGATCCTTTCTTTGTAAAGTAGCCATGACCAACATTTTGAAGAAGGAAAAGATTATGTATCTTGGTGTTTGTTATGTTGAAACCAGTGATTAAAAAAGAAAGAAAGAAAGAAGCTTCAAAGCCTTAGAGAGAAAATTACTGGTGTCAGCTAATTGGGAATCTATTCTGTTCCACAGTAATGCAAACATTTATACAACACCATTTAGGCTTTCATTGAAGTTTTTGTCCCCCAGGTCTTCATGTATGTACACCATAAGACTTAGTTAAGCCTGACCACACATAAAACAAACCATGATAGAAGATGGATCTAAAATATTCAGTTCATGTTTATTTATTTATTTTTAAATGAGAGCAGAAAGGGAGAACCCACAAATCAAAACTATCATGTCATGTTAAAAAAAATAGAAATAATTAGAACTAGAAATAAAAACTAGAAAAATTAGAAAAAAATAGAAATATTTGGCATTTTGGTTTCCATAGCCACAAGTACCACATTTTATTCTGATGTTACATTATACGCACAAAATAAGTGGGATAGAAAAGAATACGTATGAAGGAATGTTATGGGGAGGGAATGAGGGTAGTCTTTAAAAGTGGATTTCCTGAAAAGATTATTTAATCTTGAGAAAAAGGAAAGCATGAGAAAGGCATTCAAAATAAAACAAGAAATATTCCTGACACCCCTGCTATGTTTGTTTCTTACTTACTTCCAAAGGCTGACATCAGTCTTGAAAATCTGATTGATGACAGCCCTTTGAAGTAGGAAAGGTTAAGGAGCAAGCAAGGTAGGATTCCATAAATGGTCTTTATTGGTCTAGGGTAAATAAAAATTCTAACTCTCAAAAGCCTATTCTCTTTAACCCATTTTATGCTAAAATATCACGGCAAAGCAATTTCTTCACAGTAAACATGATTCTAGGAAAGAAAATCAGATTGTTATCTGGGACTTCTGCTATTTATGAATGCAAATAGTTATAGACAAGGGGAAAGTACTTCAAAGGTCTTTTGATGGCTCTTTATAACGTAAGACTGGAAGACAGAGAATGAGAAAAAAGACTTTTTTTAAAAAAAGATCTATTGATTCCACCGGTTCCTACTAGAACTAGGATGAAACAAATCACAGGTGCTCCAAATGTTTATTTATTGGATTGTATACATATAGAGACCTATACACAAATACACATGCAAGTGGATCCATAGATTAAATTGGTAAAGAAGGTTGAAGACAGATAAATGATTGCCAAACTTAGGCATTAATTTAGGTTAGGTGTGAGTCTTCCTAACAAATCAACATTCATTTAGATGTTCCGTGGAACAGTCACTCTTTAGTGTATAAGTAGAGGTTCTCTACTGTTATACCAATTCCTTCATGTATTTTGGGGTAAACCCTATTACTATTCAGCCGTTCCCAATATTAACATTAATACTGGGACAGATCAAAATATAAAGTTTCACAATACAAGGAATAGCTGTGAATTTTCCTGAAGCCCATGCTGCATTAAGTAGAGGGTTGATTTACTAGAGAAATAAAAAGATTCATCCTGACTCAGAATATTTGTCTCCATCAGTGAAAAAAAAACTGCAGTAAAAATTAAGTGTGAAAAATGAGGACAATGAGGAAGATGTAACATCCTGCACTGACTCTCTGCTGAAATTCACTGCCCCACATGATGTGCAACTAATCACAGTGGGCTGACATTTGGCTTGCACTTTCAGTATTAATAACATTTTTCTTCTGACTCATCATTAAGCCAGAGCAGATTTATTGTCCATCCATACAAACTTCCCCATGATGCCAATATTGCTGAATACATCACCTATTGGCCAGCTGTTTGCTGTGACACTTACCAGCATGATCATTTGGAAAGGATAAGATATAACATTAAAAAACTAAAATACTCCTGATTCAAACCCAGCTCTTCCCCCCCCCCACACACACACACATATGCACACACACCTTGGTCTAGTTATATGTAAGCTTTTGTGTGATGTGGACACCTATTTTTGTCAGCAAATTCATTACCTCAATTCTTCACCTGTTGTGTTTAGGTAAATCCTTTTTCTTGCCCAGTGACTGCTGTTGTAGATTTCTTTCAGGTCTTATCTAACATTTCATTGTTTTGTGATGATATTCTCAAAAACCAATGTCATCAATTAAGCCTTCACTTTGACCTTCAACATAGTACTATTTTAAGTAGAAAGCTGGGCACATTAAAAACATTTATTAATGGAAGAACTACACAGTCCAACACTACATTAAAGAGTTTTTGATCCATGCATCAGACTCTAACCCCATAGCAGTTATTGGAAGTGGCTTCACTCAGGACTGTAAATAATTGGGTTTTTTAAAATGCTGCATATATAGAGAAGCAAAATAATCTACCAGACTGTAGCACAGCTTTTTGTTCATTTTCCATTAAGTAGCATTTGTTCAGCCTTGGAATTTTGTTATTGATAATAGGAGAAATCCACTTGGATTTTTGGGGGGGGATATATCACCTTTTTCAACAAAAATCTGGGACACTCAAAATCTCTTTTTCTTCTGAATATTTTTATATATATAGGTGGGTTTTCTACAAGTGTGTTAGTATGGGGGCAAGTGCCTTTCAAAATTATTATAAGCAAATAAAAATGCTTTTTGTGACTCATACTGATGGTTTCTTTATAAGTTCTCTTCTTCACAAAATTCTCAATGGGTATTGTAGTCATTTGTGTGCATTAGCTGGCTTCTCTCGCATTCCTCTTGAATATTCTTGCACTATTGCTATCAACATATGAAATGAATTCAATGCAATGCATTTAAATTGTGATGCTTTTTCCCTTGTCCCTTTTCTCTATGTGAAGGCTGATCCAGCTTACAACCTATAAAACTGTTATTTACCTTTTTTTCCTGTAGTGTTGCTACTCAATATATCCTCCCCTTTTCCTTTATGTCTTTATGACAATTCACTTATCTGAAATGGCTGTTGCAATTATGGTTATTACCCAATTCAAGAAATTAGTTATAGCAATGGAAGCTAGCAGAAGCACAATTTCATATTAGCTTTGTTTGCCAAAGAGGAAAATTTCACAATATAGAGATCTCCGAGCATTAGTTTAAACTCCATGCCAAGTACTGTGTCCAGTTCTAAATATCTCTGTGAAAGGTTTGGAACAAATAAGAGTTATTTGAGAGAAGGGCAATGAGAATAGTCAAGGGCCTGGAAATAAATAACGATGAATAAATTGCAGTAGTTTACCTTGGGATGGGGGTTGATAATAAAGAGAGATAAGTTAGCATTTATCTAAGAACCATCATGTAAAAAGTGGTCATTATCTTTTATTTCTGAGTATCACTTGTGAAATAGTGATGTTAAGTTATTCCAATATTAATTTGGAGTGATAGGGAAAATGTCCTAATAGTAAGACAGTCCAGCAATGAAGATCTATAACCATGACCAAGATCTAGACAGATGTTGAACTTTCTTTTAATGGGTATCTTGAAACAGAAGCCAATTAGCTTTTAGAGATATTTTAATTTGGGTTATTTGCTAGGCTGTATATCACATTTCATGACCTATGCAGTCCTTCTAAAGCTGTGATTCTTTACGACTGTGAGGTCCTAAGAATATTTGGAAATGTACAGTTATATGGACAGAAAAAAGATCAAAAAGAAATAGCTATCCACATCAAAGTCCATAGTGGAAGAATTGTCACAGTGTTTGATGAGTTTAGTCAATGGTAGCTTATAACATGACATTTTCCAATATGGTATTTTTAAATCTGAAGTTTTTTCAGCATCTGCTGTATTATCCAGGCCAGATCCCCTCAAATGAAGATGTAGAACAGTGGGGAAATTTTGCGAATAAAGACAACAGGAAGCAAATGAGCTGTGTCTTCTTGATGGTGATTGAAGACAGTGGGAAAACAGGTTGCTTTATGTGTAAGCTTTCTAAAGCTTTTGAATTAATCATTTTGATATGTCTAAGGTTCTGTGATTTGTGAGACAGGATCTAGAGATCAAACATTTTTATTTGGTTAATTTTTAAGTAACCACCACATGTTAAGTTTTCATTTATGTTTTTCTTTTAATATACACAGAGATTAATACACAGGAAAACACACACACACACACACACACACACACACACACAAATCAACCAAGTTGAATAAATGGAACGAAAAAATATATATTGGAGAACCAAACAGCTAGCCAGCATGTGCAATCCTCACCTACCCATTAATAAAACTTTTCAAAATAAATAAAATTGCTCAATGCAATATAGACTGGGAATATTATACAAGCAAACAGGGCCCTTTTAAAATGACTTGTTTCAAATTTTAATTAATAAGAAAAACTTGGTTATTAAAAAAACCCCCTAATGTTCCTGGGGTGTGGTTTTGTTTTGTTTTTTGAAAAAAAAAGTCCCTTTTATAAGAATGGTAAGCTCCACAATAAAGAAAATTAACATTGATAATGAGATCAAGTCTGTTATGTTATACATTCCACAGAAAGGCATTCGAAAAGCCTGTGAGAACAGTTGAGCACAAGATTTCTTAATTAACACCACAAAACACTTTAAAGGGCTTTAGTCTCTAATCATCACAGAGAAGTCTGTCAAGACAGTTCATGTCTGAGAATGGTTCATTTAAGAGGATTCTTCTGTTGACTGCTAGGAAGTAGTAAATTTTAAGTCAGAATCATTTTGCAGAACTAAACATTGTATGGGTGGTCAGCAAAGTAATAGGGTTTCTTGGAGAATCAGACCATGATTCTTATAAATTTTGTGCACAGAAGGTACAGTAAGATGCTATCCTGAAAAAGAGCTTTTAAGCTTGCTAAGCATCCATGGCAACCAAGTTAGATTTCAACAATTGTCATTTCTTAGGGGGATGAAAAGTGGATCACCCAGCAGTGAAATTCTTTGACGTCTACTACCAGTTCTGTGAGTCTGCTACAGACCATGCGCTTTGTGCATGCATGTGCACCTGAGGCGCGCCCACACAGCACTAAAAAAGGAATGTTTTGAAGCCTTCCGACTCTTCAAAGGTAAGTAGAACCGTATGTGTGTGTGGGGGAAATTAGCTGTGCCACACGATTTACCTAGAAAACAGGAAATCCGACGATCCTAGCTAATATAAATCATGCGTCACAGCTGATCATTGCCCAGCTGGTCATCGGAAATACCAGTTGGCCTGAACCAGTAGCATTTTTTAGTACCAGTTCAGGAGAACTGGTCCGAACCAGTAGCATTTCACCCCTGGGATCACCTATCTACAAGCATTTAAATCATGTTTCTATATCATATAGCAAAGTTGTCACCATTTGTTTAAAACATCTCAGGAATAGGAACAAGCCACTAACTGAAAAGACATGTGAGATCCTTTTGTTCTGTGCCTGAATAGCCACCGGTAAAAAATATATATTTAAATGTTCTGACAATGAAGTGGTAAAGTCTGGTTGCTTGACACTATCTCTATTTGGAAATCTTGTGCAAGTTTTCTAAGAGTTTAGGACAGATGAATACTTAAATAGGCAAACATGATTAGATTGTCAAGATGTTGTGACTTTATCAAAGGAACAACATAGCATGAAAACTTACCACATGTTTTTTTGTACCATGAGTCCATAAGAAGAATATTTAACATGAAAAGATGTGTATTCTGAGGCACTTCTTCCCCCAAGTGTTATATAAATAAACTAGACACTTACCTAGAAAAAAGAACAAAATAGAAAATAATGTCAGTGTTATTCTTTTCAAGGAATGAAACAGTTTTAAGAATGTGGCTTCATGTTGTCTCTCAATAATAGGTTTCTTTGGATCTCTTCTGAAAAAAGGGAGTGAGCCTATGGTAAATATGTAACTAGAAGTAGTACACATGACAGAATAATTTGTCTTATTTTATTTTAACTGATCATTTAAATTAAACTATTAAATTAAAGTAAAATCAAAGTATTAATGAAATTATGTAGAAGGAGGGACATAATCTGGGTGAAGTTAAAAGAGATATCAATCTAGAATCCCTAAGTGGCCACAAGTGAACTAAGTCCTACCTTCCTTGAATTCCATTTACCTCATTTAATCCAAAGAAGATGCTAATGTTAGTTGAGAAGATTCCTATGCATAAGCATGATTAGTAATATATATCAGTTTAATCAGATTTTCATGTCTGGACCTTAACTTTCACACCTGACAAATTACTTCACGTGAATTTATAATTTGCTCCCCTTCTGTAAGATCAAAATTTACAGTTTGGCAGAAAATTTTGAGAGCTCTTGAGGTTGCAAATGAGACCTTGGGAAAGTATAAATGACCCTTTTCAAAACAGATGTAATGTATAATTAATAAAGTTTACTTAAGTAAAGGCTTTATACATTTTAACCCAATAGTGATATGAGGTCAAGGGAGGACAGAAATAGAGAAATAAAAAGTACCCTTTTTCTATTTTTCAGGTTTATAAGCCCCTTCAGTCACAACCAATTTTCAATGACATTTAACAAGTAAAACAATATATTGATAATAATAGTTGCTATTATTATTGCATTTTGAGGTAGCATTCTGCAATGTAGACAATCATAAACTTCAGATGTGATAGATTATAGAAGTCTGAAAAAAGTAATTTAAGCCACCAAGAGACAAGGGACAAGTTGATTAGTAAATTACAGCTCAATCAAGGTGCAAAATGTTTGGGAAGAATGGAGTCAAATTATTCAATGCACTCCATTGTAATGAACTTCTAAATAAATTCAGGTTGGAATACCTATCACAATATCCAGGCTTCTGGACTTTACTTCTAATCATGCTTCTTTGTTTCTTATTGTGAGACCAAGCAAAAAGTCTCCAAAGGCTTTCTAGTACAGTAGGGTCTTAATAACCTTTCTCAGTTGCAGAAAATCTTGGAACTGCGTTCATCCTGGAGAGAATGCTCTTCCTCCAGACTATTTCACAGGAATTCCTAAAATTCTAATAAGCGCCCTAAATTCCATTTATTTCATTAACATTCTGAGAAATGGATTTTAGCAGAAATGAATACATGCATGTTATGCATTGTTTGTTTCACTGGATCTCTTGCCCTTAAATTAAAACTTATAAACGTATCAAAATCTGTAAACATAGTTAGCATTTCCTCAATTTATCAATAATATAAACAACTTGTATTTAAGGGAAAATATAATAGCAAACTGTCTTATTTATATGAAGATATAATCTGGGCATGTTTAACTTGCCACTTAAAATGTGGAAAGATTAAAAATAATGCCTGAAATCTTCATTAAATGCCTGCATAAGTACGTGTTTGTATGTATATTTCACTAAAGCAATGCTCCTCAATATGACAGTTCCTAGGTGTGCTAGATAGTATCAAAATTCTCACAATACAGCTGGAGACTGGAAGGTATAATTCAACTTTAACAAGCCATTAATGTAATGGACAACCAACCAAAATTAAAAACCACTGTCCATGCACCTCAAAACACTGAAACGTTGAAAGTAATGTAAGAATTCAAGTTAATAATATATTCTTTGAGTATGTAGCAAATCTGAAAATCAGGCCCTCCAAAGTTTAGGTAAGACACAAGGCATTCACTCCACTTGACCAGTCAGTTGGAGTCTTCATAATATCCTCATGGATAATGTTCTCAAAGAATCTGTGATAACTTTTAATAAACTAAACAGATTTCAAGCCACAAAGATGAAACTCTGGACTTGCCTGCTTTCCATTTTTCTCTTTTTCTCCTGTTTTGTCTATCATTAGACTAGGAAATTCTATTCTAACGCCTCCAAACCCCCAATGTGTTCACAGCAAAGTGCTTATTTTATGTACCAACTAATTTGTGAATGTTGGTGAGAACTCTATGGGAAAAAAAAAATCAGCAAAATAAAACTAAGAAGAGTCTGCAAATGAGTTCTCTCTATGCAACATGTGTGTACAGTCCCATTAGCAACTGCACAGCAGGCAATCGATTAGGGAGGGAAAAATGGCTTTTTTATGGTAATGGATTTTGAGACTCCTGGTGATAATTTATTTACTAGGAATTTTGCAGAGCTGGCTACTGCATCAACTAAAAACCTTCAGGGTTTTTTTTTTAATGAGCTCCAAAGAAGAAGGGAAAAGCTTGTTTATTTTGTAGAAATATTGTTATTAAATGATTTGATATCTATTGATAAAATGTGCTTGAAACTCACTGCTGTAATTTATATTACAAATTACACCACTATTGACAAATGGCAATTTAATCCAGCAATTAACTTTAACAATGTGAATTCTTTTGCTGCCTTCTTAAAAAGGGGAAATAATGGCAAAAGCAAGAACAAAAAAGTTGTACTAAATTTAGTAGGATAGACATTATTCAATACAATAATGTATTGTATTGACAATGACACCTAACTTACTTTGTTTTGGGGAACACACCTGAAACTAACCCAACCATTTTATGTGCTTTAAAAAAACCCAACCTCTGAGAAATAACAGTGTTGCTGTCCATTATTATCTAATGGCCAGAAAGCTGGTTCAATATTTTGTGTGAAAGGATCCTAGTTCAATTTCTGGTACCTCCTAGATAAAAATAACAAAAAAATCAGATTTGTTATATGAAGACTGAAAGCAATCTAGAGTAGTAGAGTAACCAAACAGGCTGGAAACATTTTGTCCCCTGAATCTGAAGCATCTGCTTTTCTATATTTTGCTTGTATGTTTGTATATTTAGGTTTTATTATTGTTATAAGGTAATGGAGAGCATTTTGTTTTTAGTGTTTTACATTTGTCTAATGGTTTGCAGTTTCTATGACTATCCACATTTCCATTATTATGGCTCATCTTTAAAAAATTTGCCTTATTTGATAGAATGTTATTTGCACCTGGACCTCTTTAATGCCTATGCCCTGATAAAATTAGAATATGCTCTTTAAGGAGGAGCCGGGCTGCCTCCAGCAAGAGATACAGAAACAAACAAACAAACAAAAAGAATGTGAAAAGTGGTTTATGTCATTAACAGAAGTGTGGTTGAAATGAAGGTACTGCCATCCAGAGTGGATTTTCCGTGCCAGCATGGCTGTCTGCCAGGAAGCAAATTAGCAGGCTATAAATCTGCAATGGGCTAGAGATAAGCATGCTCAAGCTTTATAGCAGGTAGCTAGAGTAAAACAGCCTTCATTTCTGCAGTCAGATTGTTCTTGTGGTCAAGCAGGCATTTACAATGGTGAGCTGTAAATCAGGCAGTAGACCCAGAGGATAAACAAGAGACAAGGTCAGAGGAAATTCAAGACCAAAACATAGTAATGCGGGTCATTCACAGCCAAGAGCTGAGGTTTTGAGAAGTTTTGTTCAAGTTATTTTCTTTTATTGGAAGTTGTTCTCATCAGCATCTAAGCTGAGAACTTGCAAGAAATTACAGCAACCATCTTGAGCTTCCACTGGTGCACAGTAGAGATTCCTGAAATATTAGCTGCAGAATCTGCTTTTTGGTTCACACTCTAGAGCATTCGTTAAGTTCAGCTCTCTGCTGGGATCTTCATAAGTGCCATAACTTTGGATTAAGTGGTCTGAGTCTGAATTACTGTCAGTGAATGCCAGCAAGGATTTTATAAACTTGTTGGGTGGCTCCACAATTGCTGGAAAGTCCACAGATAAGATTGCTGTCTCTTTATGTTTCCATCTCCAATGCCTCCCTATCCCTCTAAACTGAAAGCATATCTGTTAGCATAACCACCAGAGTGGAAGAAAAGAAGCAAGACAAAAAACAAAGCTAGATAAGAAAGAAGGAACTATTTTGACAGGTTCCAGAAACTCAAAGAAATATCTGGATGAACAGGCTGAGAAAAGGTAGACAAACAAGTAGAGACCAGAGCTAGGCAGTAAATCAATGAGGATAGTAATCCCCCCCCCCCCATGGTCAAGGAAGTACCAGCTATCTTTCATTAAAGTGATCTTACTTTGAGTATCAACAACTGGAAAATATTAATTCAAGTTTTGGTTAAGCTATAACAGGCTGGATGTGGGCACAAGGCTTGGTATTGGCAGTCCAAAAGAGGCACAAGACTTAAAAAGGAGGCCAAATAAGGCCGTAGGTCTTAGGAGTTGCCTAAAAGATAGTAGCATAGCATAGCAAGAAAGACTCTGATGGAGAAATCAAAAGTTGGCTAAAATAAATTTGGCTGACAACTGGATGAAGGGGGAAGTTCTTAGGTTCCATAAACCAGGGATAAATTCCTGAATTCCACTGCATAGACTCTAGAGCAGGGATGTCAAACTCAAGGTCCAGAAGCCAGATCTGGCATATGGGGTGCTTAGATCTGGCCCATGGAGACGCCCTGGAAACAGCATAGGAGTGGCCTGCAGTGCCTCTGCCAGAGAAAATGGAGTTCGGGAGGGTCGCATGCGGCTCTCCTGAGCTCCGTTTTCGCTAGCAGAGGTTTGCAGGAGGCCGCCACAGCTGAAAATGGAGCTTGGGAGCCTGTTTTCACTGGCAGAGCATTTGGGCCACCACAGGCACCCCTGACATGAGTAATGTTGAGCTGGCCATGCCCATCCTGGTCACGTCCACCCTGACCCCCAGAGGTCAAACACAACCCAGATGTGGCCCTCAATGAAATCGAGTTTGACACCCCTGCTCTAAAAGAATGCCACCAAAAACCAGAAGGTTGACCATGATGTGGAAAGCTTAGAAACTGTGACCATAGGATCTAGGAGCAAATAAGAAAGGACTAACCTAGAAAAAAGGGGAAGTTTATGAACAAATTATAATGAAATATATGAGGTAATGGTAAGGCATCATTAAATCATTCCTTTCTGTCAGTGTTTTTGTCTCCAACCATCACAGGATTCAGGTTAAAGCCCTCCTAATCAACACATTTTAATCAGTCCTTGTGAGGTGCAACTCATCTTGTGCCAGGAGTACATCATCCAGAAAGCTCAGCCTTCGTTCCCAGAAGTCAAATCTCTCCTGTCAACACTATTTGCATAGCTGCTCAATCAGTTGCTATATTCTGACTTTTCCCCTTGTAGTCTTGCATGGAGTAAAAGGAAGGAAAAAATGTCACCCAGATTTCCAGTGTTTTGAGCATCCTATTAAGATACCATAATTGTCTATAATACTATAGCTGTTCTTTGTGGTATGATTTCTTTCCATGTGGATTAGCTGGAAAGAATAATTGACAATGAACCTTAAAATTATTATGTCATATTTTTGATCCTTACTTCTGGCAGACAGCACATTTCTACGAGCCAATGGCCAGTCTGACACATGTTTATTTTATTTGTAAGCTCCAGCTATTAAAATTGTCATATCATGATACCCATAACTACTAGACAAAAGCAATTTGGATACTTGCAGGACCGCCTCCAGCCACCAAATGCCTCCCACCGCCCAGTTCGCTCCCACAGGGAGGGCCTCCTCAGGGTGCCGTCGGCCAGGCAATGCCGACTGGCGACCCCCAGGGGGAGAGCCTTCTCTGTGGCGGCACCCACTCTCTGGAACGACCTACCCCCCGACCTGCGAAAAATGACCGACCTGCGCCTCTTCCGCCGGGCACTAAAGACCCATCTGTTCCGCTTGGCCGGCCTGGGATAGCTCTCGAAATTAGGATTATACAGCTGATGGGAAAATTAGATTTTAAAGGGATAAATAGGGGATTTTATATTATATTTGATAAGGGATTTTAGAAAAGTTAGTTTTTATAATTTTAGCTGTTTTTAGAACAGACACCGATGTTTAATGATAATTTTTTTAAAAAATTGTAATTTTATTAGTCATGTTATTTATATTGTTTTTAACTATGTCTGTTCACCGCCCTGAGTCCCGGAAGGGAGAAGGGCGGTATAGAAATTTAATAAATGGTAAATGGTAAAGAAAGCTTGTTTGTTTGTTTGTTCCAAGCCCAAATCAAGTTGAAGTAAGTTGGTTGAGCCTCCAGGGCGAGCCCTCGGATTGCAAATCCAGTCCGGTTAAAAGGCTGTCGCAAGCCTTTTTTTTTCTCCTTTCTTTCTGCAAAAAATATTTCCACAACGTCAAAAAGAAAGGGGGGGAGGAGGAAAAAAAAAATAGAGAGATTTGTTCGAACTCAGCTCCATGCATTTTTTTTCTCCTGCTTTTTTTCTTCCTGTTTTGAGGACGCTGTTTTCCATTTTGTTGTTAATTGGGGCTGTTCAAAAGCTTCCCGGATCATCCATAGGAGCGATGAAGGGTTGGCAACTGTTGATCGGGGTGATCTTTGGTTTGGTGGGCTGGGAGGGGGTGGGCACCCTCCGAAGGATCCCAACCCAGTCGAGGGAAAACCTGCAGTCGATTTGATTTAACCTAACGGTTCAAAAGGGATTTGAATTTCACAAGAGCTTTGGTGTGGAATTGCCCCTTTGTTTTTGGATCATAATAAAAAAAGAAAGACACAGAGAAGAGGGGGTCCACTTATTCTCCAAAGCACCTGAAGGCCGGATAAGAAGCAATGGGTGGAAACTAATCAAGGAGAGAAGCATGGGTGATGGGTGGAAACTAATCAAAGAGAGAAGCAACCTAGAACTAAGGAGAAATTTGTGGAACAATCTGCCTCCAGAAGTTGCGAATGCTCCAACACTGGAAGTTTTTAAGAAGATGTTGGAAAACCATTTGTCTGAAGTGGTGTAGGGTTTCCTGCCTAGGCAGGGGGTTGGACTAGAAGACTCCCAGGGTCCTTTCCAACTCTGTTATTTTATTCTATTCTAAGTTTTGTTGGTTTGTTTCTTTAAAGTCTTCATCACGGCTGATGGTTTGGGTCCAGTTGCACCTGGAATGAACATCTCCTCCCCATTGAATTCCAATGATGGCTTGTAACTCCAACAAAACCCAGGCAAGAATGCTATTTCCTCTGCCCCCCCCTTCCAATTATTCGGGTTGTTGACATTTGGGCAGCAGAAGAGTCGAAAACGCTCTCTTAGCTATCAAGGAGGCATTGGCAGAAGAAAGGTGAGTCGCTATCCAGCTCTTCCCAATTTCCATTCTCTATGATGAGCAAAGATGACTCTGTATAGTTTGTTATCTGTTGGGGGAAATGAGAAAAACTATCGGTTTGGCTCCAACTTCATCAATGAGGCCTTTGGCGTTTGGAAATGACCATTTGTCCACGTTGCATCTTTGATCATAATCTGCCAAACTGCAGGTTTTGGGGAGAAAAAGATTGAAATGAAATCAGTGGTGAAATGCTACCGGTTCTGTCTGGCTCGCATGTGCTGGTAGCAGTGGCGGTTCGTGATTCGGTGAACTGGTAGCGGTGGCAGCACGAGGCTCCGCCCACCCACCCGGACATCGTTACTTCCTGATTTTTTTTTTTAG
>JANHFK010010108.1:12134-23756 GCA_036250565.1 Sibynophis collaris | reverse complement strand
CCGGCCTTCAAGGCTGCAGAAAAGTGGGCGTGGCTTGGTGGGCATGGCAGGGGAAAGATACTGCAAAATCCCCCCCCGTCAATGGTGTCCCGCTTTACAAATGTTAAAATCTGGTCACCTTAAACAAAAATGTAAAGTGGAAAACAAATATACACAGTTTAAGCATGACCAAAGTTTAAAAATGTAAAACATTCTCAATCTTTTCGTGGAATTTGGCTTAGAAATACTTCAACAAAAGCATATGATGCATATGAAGAATATGTTATTATTCAGGTAGCATACAATTAATCAGCTTTGCCCTTATCAACACCAGTGGGTGTTAGTGCATATGATTAAAATCAGTATAGAAAGCTTTAGGGCTTCAGGATAATTTAAAAGACTAAAGCTCACAACAGCTTTTAAAAAGAATCTACTTAAAACTTTATCTGATTTAGATTAGAAGTTAATTATCAGTCAGTAGAGAATTAATTTTCATCATTATATGAAAATATATATAAAATGATCAGTTGCACAACAGGAAACCACATCTTACGTCTCTATATATAGAATACTAATTTTGCCTCCTGACTGAAGAGACTAATATTTTTGCTATGTGTTTATTCATACTTAACACTTCTGCTTTCTCAGTACAGTTTTGTTTAGCAAAATCTTGGATATTTATACACTACCATTTTATAGTACAGTATCCTAGTATTTCAAGATCATATTCCCCCCACTCCTTTTAAGTAGTAAAAGCACCAGTGATATAAAGGAGGTGAAAGTGAAATCATTTTACTCATTACTTTATTTAATGGGGGAGGGGGGCAGAGACAACTAGAACTCCCTTTATGACAACTGTAAATTCCCAATGAAGAAAGGCAATAGCACAGTCCTATACTTCTCTGATTTTATATATTTATTTTTAATTGCTAATCAAACTTCTGCTGCCAATTCAGCAGAGTTTGCTTTGAAATAGGTCAGCAAGGAACTAAGCCTAGGGCTACTGTAAAATAAATCACAGTGAACAGTATTTTTATCATATAATTTAACAAAATGTAACTGTGCAAATTTCACCTCTACAAATTAATTAAAGAAGCCCAACTTTTTTCAGAGTTTTGACAGGCCAGAAAAAAAGATAAGTAACTTAAAAATCATTTGGGATTCTATTTGGGAAGATTCCATGTAAAGATTAGGCTATTTTAACTATAGAGAGGTATTTGTGTTAAACATTTCTTTCAAATTATTTTCAAAGCATGTAAATTCCTAATAATTACTTTGACGTAATGCAAAATACACTATTTTCCTACAAAAATGAGCTCTCTGGTTTGTATGTTACTATTTGGCCAGATAGAGTGCTGTTAAAAACTCCAAGTGAGAGTCAGAGTGGTTATTAGAGAAGAAAAGGCAACAGGCCTTATACAATCAAGATGTAATCATGCTGAAAAGCATCCAATAGTCTTGGCAATGGATCAATATTGATGCCTATTCTTTCTATAAAGGTCCTGCATATGGAATAGTTCCAGAACAGTACTACAGATCAGCGATTCTTTAACATGGGAAAGATTATACTGCATCTATTTCTGCCAGATACATGTTGTCTTATTGTTGTGACTAATGTTACATTAGTGATCCAAGATTTTTATTTGAACACTTGAGTCTTCCAAGATAGAAATAATGGATCACAGGCAAAAACTATGTAAGCAGTTTTACACTTGAGTCTAAGGTGGTCAATTACTATATCTTTCATAACTGTGTGGCAGATAAATGTTCAGAAGGTGCAGTTTTTCCTGTCACATTGTTGCAATGATGGGGCAAGCCACAGCTGTCAAAACCTATTCATTCCATATAGCTATTAGGGATGCTGGAGCGCCTTTCAAAGCCAAGTTTTGGCAGGTCTAATTGATACATGTGAAAGATTCTTTTCAATCTTAGTGAAATGTCAGTCAGTTGTTGAGTGATTCTGAAGCAGTTGTGGCCAAGTGCATTCTAGGTGTTTGGCTGACAGTTCCATTTTGATGCTAAATAAAAGGAAAAAATATTCAGCCAAATGGTTTCAAGACAACAGCTACAATGAATGATTAGAAAAATGCACATATTCAACAAAATGAAGTATCATGGAAGCGAACAACTACATTAATTTAACTAGAGCAGGAAAAATACATTATTTAGGCATTCAAAATATAAAATATATCATATATTTGCTACATACCAATTAAAAGTAGTTCAGCAATCTCATTCAACCAAAGCTGAAGTATACATAGCAAATATATGTTCCACTGTATAAATTATGTTCGTTAGATAAAATCACAATGCTATGAAAACTGATGAATTGATAATGCACTGATAAGCAATGAATGCTGGCAGACCACATACAGTCCTACAATCTATATGCTGAATGGGGATGGGGGCTTTAAATTACGTTAAGTCCTCAAATGACTGTCCACATAATGCATATACATACGTATTATTTTTTGTTGTCACGAGCCAAGAAATAATTAATCATAGTAATATGACTACCATGTATTTGCCAGCATCTATACCACAGCAAAGAAGATTCTTCTTCATAATGTAGACTGTCAATGCTATGGATAGTGTAGTTAGGAATTGTTGAAAATACTTCTAAATTGACAATACTTCTACCAACTTTAGTAGTAAAATATGCAAGCCAAGCTTATTATATTACCAACTAGCTGATGACGTGGCCCTGCCTGGGTATTTTTTCATCTTAATCTCACCCTGCCTCCCATGCATGTGCGCATGACCCCTTCTGGGCACCTTTTGGGCCTAGTAGGCCTCCCTGCAGCCTCCTGTGAGCCAAAACAAGCTGTGGGAGGTCCACACTGGTCCCGTGCCTCATTTTTGGCCTAGACATCCCTGCAGCCAAAATACATACATGCAGCAGAGACCCAAATATCAGCTGGCTGGCAGGAGGTGCGCGCAAAGGCACAGTGGAGCCGACCTGGCCTCTGTGTGCCAACTGTGTGCCAGGACACACATACACATACACACACACTCAGATGAATATTATGGGTGTCTTACCCCCCACAGTATTTTTTTCCAGAGAATAAGTATCTCTGTACCAAGTCTGGTTGAAATTGCTCAAGGTATTCCAGTGTTATGCTAGAAAAAACACACACATACACATAGACCAAGGGGTGTTAGGGGTGTCTTACCCCCACAGAGTTTGTCTACAGAGGGTAAGTCATCTGTGTACCAAGTTTGGTTTGAATTGCTCGTGTCATTCCAGAGTTATGCTTAAACAAACAAACATACATGCGTACATACATACATTTTTATATACCGGTATATAGAAGAAGAAGATAGAAGATATCTTGCAAGGTTATGCAGAACAATAACCTAACTCATTGTCTGCCTTTCTGCTATGTTTTTCTGCTGCTTAGGTAGTATCATATGGTTGATCTCCAGGCCTGAATTTGATTATCACTCAACCAAAAGTTGTCCCTGGTAATTACTCTGTAAGACCAAGAGTTAGAAACAGTTGGCAGCTATAGGCCACACTTGACATTGCTTTCATTCATTTGTTCATTCATTCATTCCGTTTGTTGGGTCACCCCTTTCAGACAATGTGATCCTGGATGGCTAATCTCAGAGTTATCACTAATTCATCAATAAACAATTTCAATGTAAATGTCTAAATGTAATGGAAATAAAAAGTTAGTGGGTCTATGTCATTCAAACTAATAACTCCCTAAAATGAGGCTCATATAGCCTGAGTGGGAAAATATTTTTTCAACTTTGAAAGACCATCCTAATCTCATTGGGTAGACTATTCAACAGGGCAGGGCAGCTCTGTAACAAGATAAGCATGTTCCCCAAGTCTAATCAAATGGTATGCTTTAATAGAAGGAACAGAAAGCAAGCCATCCTTGACAGATCTTGCAGTATAGGCAGAGGTAATTGGAGACAGATGGTTCCACAAATACTTCAGATTTTGGGCTGGATTTTCTTTATTTTAGGAGAAAAGTGTGTGTGAATCATATTTTAAAATGATTCAGGTCTATGTTAGGATCAAAAATTTGATTGTCCTATCACTTTTCAGCAGGTGGCCAAAGAAAGTTCTGGAGACTTTAAAGAAAGGATTCAGGGCTGCATGGAGGACAGGTCAATAAATTTCTGAGCCCTGATATATAAGCACAACTAATTGTGACACACTGTTCACAAAAAGTACAGATATTCTCTTACAAGCAAAACTTGTTTTTTTTAAAAAAAACTATACCTACACACTATGTTGAACCCAGAAAAAACACTGATATTTTATTCCCCAGAAGGAACTGTCATACTATAGATTACTTAGAAGCGTGTATAAAAAGTAAAAGTATAAAACATGTTTGTCATTTGTCATATGCTGCTGTAAGCTGATCATGTTCTCTATTTGTGTATTTAATTATTTACTCCTATGTGAATTGTTTCAGTATATTGGATTTTCATGCATCGATTTCTCACTTTTCAGTCCATTTCTCCAATTTCTCAAATGTAGACTCTAGGCTGAACTTATCCTCCAATGTATTGGAGTTTGTTCTGAGTGATATGTTACTCATGAATTTGATTAGCATGCTCTTCACTCCACCGTCCAAGCTGTTAATGAAAATATTGAACAATGTTGTTTGATCCAAAGAAAGCCCATGTGAATCAGCTCTAGGCAACCTTACATGAAAGCCTTAATAATATTACACTCATATAGTTTGCGTAAATAGTTAGAAAATGTAATATTGTCCAATCCTAAACTTCTGTGATTTGATGGAATCTGAAAATGTCTTAGTTAAATTTCATTGAATAAAGCCAGATCTTGAACCACAGCAAGAAGATACAGTTTATTTCTAAAATATATTTCCTGAATCTTTCTCCAACTTGGCATTTTTCAAATGATTTAGAATTGATGGCAAATATGGCCATGCTAATTCTAGGATTGGCAATTCTTGCCTGTTCTGGAGAATGCCTGCTACACAAAGCTGAAATCCTCAAAACACTGCATGTTTTCTGTAAAAGTTTTGAATAATTCTCAAGACTTAATAGAGTGGAAACAATAACTCAACTGATACAAGCTAGACATTTTATCCTTCATTGCATTTGAAGTTTCTAGAACTGAAGACCAACAATAAACTTTGAAATTGTTTAAATCACAACACCATCTAATATAGTGCAGAGTGGACAAGAACTCCTAACTCTTGAAAACACATTCAAACCTCAGGAGGATGACCTGAACTAAACAGCATTACAATTTTAATTCAACACTTTATAAATCTATTTACCTTGCCTTAGGCCCAATGTTTACCAGTGATTTTGATCAATTATCATCACATATATATGATTGGTTCCTGGAGGATTTTTTGATATTATTACCAGTCGGTGATATCTATATCTATAGATAGATATAGATAAATGAGAGAGAGAGAGAGAGAGAGAGAGAGGGAGAGAGAGAGAGATGTAGATATAGATGTAGATATACTGTAGATGTAGATATATAGATATATTCAAATGTATTCTCTCCATATTCAATAGGTATAGTCACATAGGTGCTACAATAATCTTTCTAACCTTTGTCTTCCTGATATTGTACCATTGTTTCTTTAATGCCACTATAAACGAAACAAAGTTATGTTTTTTCTCTTTTACACTGTATATAGATTTTATATCTATGAATCAAGAATTGAGTTAATCTGGTGATTATGTGGCCACATTAGTGTTATGCTCTCTGCAACAACATGAAAATGGTTCATATATGTCTGGAACATACTGTAATGAGAAAAAAATGTGAAAGCAAATGTTTGGGTATCACAACACAAACATCTTTTTGTATTTGCTTCCTAATGGCATAAACAAATACCTAAGTCACAAGATTTGCATGGTAATGTTGTGACATACATTTCATTTATTTAATTAACTTGTATACTGCTTTTGCACAAATAAAAACAGCTGGAGCTTCAACCAGACTGTTGTGGATGCTATCTTGACTTTTTAACCATAATTTGTAGCCATCTTTGCCTGCCTTAATCACAAAGGCAAATCTAGGTGATATAAATATTAGGAATTAAAATACATCCACATGCACATACAAATGCACTCAAGACAACTGAAAAGACACAACATAATAAGAGTAAAAGTAAACAATTCCCCCCTTTGTCATTCCTCTTTGTGGATACTTGTAAAGTAGTTGCCTTCTTTCAGAATTTTTTTTATTTCCTATTTTAGTTTATAGTCCTGGCTTTTTTAAACAGCATATTTTACTTGATATTAAGAATACCTACACATTGTAAAGGGTCTAGTTTGAATTATCAGTATTTTTAAGGCTATCCTTGTAAAATCCTGAACTATATTGACTATCAAAGTTAATATGTATATTTTTGCAAGGCTTTAGAATCAGTTTTTGAGATAGCTACAATCATGAAATTTGTATTTATATAAATGTATATTTTGAGCCATATAATTTTGATATAATTGGTATGTGATAATATTTGTGATGGATTATATAATAATTTTATGCATAAAAATGGAAAAGTAGTACTTGCTTCTTCTGGTTAATTTAAACAGGTTATCATTATAGCCACGCTATACGTCTACTTTGATAACTTAGCATCACTAAATCAGCACAAATCAAGGACATAAAAAAATTAGATTTAACGCTATGATAACGCATGATAGAATAACCTTTTCTCCTGGACATTCCCCAGAATGTTGTGTATTGTTTGCTCAATTCACCCTTACTTCTTTCAATATCTTCAATCACATGCTTATGTCACCATCCTATGAACTTCTATTTTTGTATTTCCTTGCAATAATTTAGATAAAACCTATTCATATATTATCCTCTTATTCATAAGTAAATCTGTATGTTATGTCTAAACATGTGTTAATTAACTTTATTCTAAGACCAGACTATCTACATTCAAACCTATACCAGTAATTTCCTTTCTCTTAATTCCATAGACACTCAACATATCTATTTTTCTTTCATTCATTTTATCTGTTAAATTCATGCTATTCTCTTATAATCCAAGCCCCAATAGTCATTACTAAATGGACCATAACCTTTGCCACCATGTGACTGATTTGATTGATCAAAAGCTTTCACATATCTAATACCTGACTCATTCTTTTTTTAAATTAAATTTTATGTATAGCTGTAATTTAATTGAACCACAATACTCATTTCCTTGCTAATGGTAATATTACTATTAGCCATTGTTGGCATATTTGAATTCGAATAGTATGGCATGTTATAAAACCGATGTTATGCCAATCTACTCATGCTATTTTAAGAAACTGATGTCCCTGAACTCTAGAGTATGTCCACAATCTACCACTTACAATACATGCAGTCTATTGGTAGACTGAGGAGAGTTAGGACATAATATTTTCTTTCTGTCTAGAGAACTATTGGGGGGGGAAATACAAAGGTTTTTCTGTATGGCACTAATACAAGCATTGATTGTGACCATATTCCAAGCTTGAAGTTTCACACAGAAGAAACAGAAAAAGTCAATATATGAATGGCTTTATATAGGGTGAAATGCAATGTCCACAATGCCTTAATTACTTTTCCTTTCCAAGAAGCAGGCAAAAGAAGAAGAAGAGAGTTTTGAAGAGCCTAGTTAAGACCCTTACTATGAGAATAAATTCACGGAACAGAGTAGACCTTCTTTCCAAGTAAGCACCAGGTTGTATTTCAAGTGACGATGTGACTGTAACATTAGCACTGGACATGAAAATCTAAACAATGGAGCCTTTCTCCAAACAAAGCCCAACTTTTTTTTCTTGGGACTTTAAATTCACAACCACACATTCTCTGTATCAGTTCTTGATTTTAGAGATGTGCTGCACTCTTCCAATATAAATTTGTTTCCAGTCTTGCCTATTCTTCTTATTTATTATTTCTAAACCCAGTCTGCTGTACATGTTCCAGATGAGTAGGCAAGCTTGTGAACTTGCAGGGAGCAATGTGGCAGACGCATTGTAACAATTTATATTCTGAATGTTAAAACTGAGAATTATACATTGACTTAACTTATTTATTGCACTTACCTTAGTAGAATAAAGTGTGCTTATATGTTCTGAGGTTACGGTGGATATTTCTGTATTGATTTGTTGTAGCAAATCTCGCTCATAACAGGAGTGTTAGTTTTTCTTTTCCCTTTCCTGTGCTATTCATATATTGATCTTTTTTAATATGTTCATTTTTTTTCAACAGGAAACAGCACCACAACATTTTTCACATTTTTCCAATTTATCTGAAGCAACATTTCCTTAATTCTTCTTTATTCTATTTCACTATTCAACACAGATTGACATCAATGGTTCTTATTCAATCCCATTCTCTTGATTTCCCACAGTCATAAGTCACTTAACTTGTAGCCATTTTTAAGATTGACAACTTTCTGCGGATGTGAAGTAAGCAAAACTTCTAATGTAGGATTAATATTGGATAAAGAAGGTGACAATCCTACAAGGTAAATCAGACTATGAAATCAGATACTTTTAGTGTGACAGTTATAGTAACAGAATCTTGCAAGTCTGAATGTCCATTCCCCTTTTTCAATTAATCTTCATGTAAATTAGGTAGGGGCTTGTCTGATATGTTTTATCAAATTGGTTTCTTGGAATGGGCTTAAGTTCTGCTTATTTGATCATTGCCTTGGTAACAGTTTTTCTTCCTATTCTTCAAGACTAGTCACCGTGACCTCTACAGAAGAGCATTTCATTCAGTTTACTTACTTAAGTTTTACTTTTTCAAACAAACAGTCCAATTCAGTTATCCACCAAGAATCATATTCAAATGTGTGAGGAAAAAGAATGTCCAGCCACCATGAAGACAATACTGTACATAAAATGTGAAAGTTGCAACCACATCATATCTAGAAAGCCCAGCTTGGTGAACAATACCAAGCTTATGATTTATACCATGTGTTGTATATCATGTCAAAATTTATTTTATGAATCAGTAATTCAGAGCCGAACACTATAGCACATTTATAGATTTTGGAAAAAGTTTAATAAACTTTAGAGTTTCAAATAATAGGAGGAACTGCTTTGGGAAGAATTGGATTGCTTTTTCAATATTTTTTGTTGTTTTAATGAATAAAACAGATCAGGTCAATTTTAAAATGGGCTTTCTGAAGAAAATTAAATAGTTCTTCTGTGTTGAGCACCAAAAGTAATTTTCGAGATATTGATCTCCTTCACATGGATTCTTTTGGGGGATTATTGCCCTTCTCTATTTGTTTGCTCATTGCTCAATCATCTTTGCTCAATGGGCTTCCTCAAGTACTGATATTTGGATTTTGTTATGGATAAGAAGATTGAACCCTAGAACTGATTTCAAATGACAGGTCAGCCATAAACCTGCATGCCCCATTCTTTCTAGTCTCAGTTATTTAGCTATAAAATGGAATGTAACCCCTCAAGAAATTCCAGTTAACTCTATGCATACTTGAATATTATGTACAGTATGTGCATGCCTGATTAATTGATATATTAATGTGCCATCAAATCATTATACATTCTTAATGATCCACTAGATAGATTTTTTCCCCCAGGACTCTATCTCCAACCTGATCCTTCAGAGTTTCCAATGTCAATACAGTTGTGTCCATCCAACTTGTTTGTGAGTCATTCTCTTATTTTCTTATCTTCTACCTTTTCCAGCAATATAGACTTACAGGCCCAACATATGCTAATTTGACCCTGGTCAGATCTTTGCGCCCTAAGTATGATCTTTGGATTTGTTTCTTTGGAATATAATTGTTTGATTTTTAGCTTTCCATGATAGTATCAGTAGCTTCTATAATACCAATATTCAAACAGTATCAGTACTGTTTTCCTCCTCCTCCTCCTCCTCATCTCCCCTTTCCTTGTCCTCCTCCTCCTCCTCTTCCAACTTTTGCTTCCAGAGGGGCACAGGGAAAACCATTGCCTGAGTGATTCTTTTTGTACCATCCCATAGCCTTTATTGCTCTTCTACCAAGTGCTACCCTGTGACTTATTTCTTGACTGTGGGTTTCTTTATTGTTGATAGCTGATCCTAACTTTGCATCATTTCAATATCATCATTACCAACTTTAGAAATGGTTGCTGTACCTGTTCTTAAAGTTTGCTCTTCTTTACATTTAATTTTAATCCTTTTTTCACTCCTTAATTGTCATGTTTTTGAACTCATTCGACTCCTGCAGCGTTTCTAGTTACATATTGCTTTACTTTGTGCCTATTCACTTTGGAACTATTATATTGAACTAATGGAAGAAAATAACATTGCTTCTAGTAGACCAGATCAGTGTTCTACCCACTACTAATGACAAGATACTCATGGGAGAAAAAAAGCCTGCAGTAAAGTTTATTTTTTGAACATATTAAAAATAATCATTCTTTTGCTTCATCCATTGAGGAAAGACTGTTCTTATTAAGGTTGGAGTTTTTCAAGGAGTACCGCCCTCTTTCCCCATTTGATAAGATAACTGAAGTTGTCCATTTATTTGGCACAATATTTTAAAATAAACAGGGCAAGAGGGAAACGGAACACTTACAAAATTTAATTGTTCAATTTAGCAGCCATTGTTGGACTACTTAGCATTTATTTGTGGCTCCTTTATAATGAAATATATTTTTCCATGTTGCACTTTATCATTTCACAGATGCCATTCTTATCTTATGTGATTGGTTTTTTCTGAGTCAGTTTAATTTCCTGCAACTGTGTTTTCAATACAGTTATTTATGTGATGCCATAGCTATTTTTTTCCTAATAGCCACTGTTGCCAATTGGCCATCGTAATATTACTTCTGTATAGAACATATGAGTTCTTATTGAGATTCACTAAATGGCTAAATCCTCTTTACTTTTACTCCTTGGCTTGGAACTTTATTTTGAAGCAGAGGCTGTACTTCTGCTGGTAAATAACTTTACTGGTTACTGGTCTGGTAAAATAATTTTTCTTCCTGAGGACTTCCATGGATAGTTTAGAACTTCTGTATCATTGCTTCTACATTCTGTTCCATCTGCTAGAAAATAAATTTTGGAGGCCACAGATATGAACAAGCAAAATATATAGTTCAACAATAGCGACAGTTGCCAATGAAATTTGACACCCATTTCACTGGAACTTGTATTTAAGTCCTTTTAAAGTCAACACTGAGATATTGATACATCTCAGTTTTTTACATTACATAAAAAAGACCTCCTGCATATAAAGAACATGAAATATAAGATATCCTTTGATAACATAGTATTCAACACTTCAACACAAAAAAAGAAATTGTATTCCAGATTCAGATTACTGACAAATGGTTTCTCCTCCTGTGTCTGTGACCCATAACCTGTTCTTTAGACTCTTCTCATAAACCTTGAATAGAAATCTCTCTGAAGTAATAGAGTAGTTAGATAAAAATGCTATTTTATTTAACAATGGACATGATTATAAACATTAAAAAGTACTAATCTTCTTTTTTCAGTCCATATTAATGTTAAACTGAAGAGTACATTGCAACGTATGGTTCCAAGTTCCGTGGAATGTTATTTCTGTAGAAATAATTATATTTATATCAGTAATATCCTGTTTCCCTCAAAATAAGACATCCCCTGATAATAAGCCCAATCGGGTTTTTGAGAGCATGGCAATGAGGCCAAGCGCTTATTTC
>JANHFK010010105.1:18754-29772 GCA_036250565.1 Sibynophis collaris | reverse complement strand
AATGTGAGCAAATAGCCAAGTATCCAAAATACGGTCACATGATTCCAGGGGAGAGGCAGCTGTCAGAACTTCAGAACCAGGTACTAGTACCAAGTACCTTTTTGGAAGGGGGGCGTAAGTTCATACAGTTGTTAAGTGACCTGTCATATGTCAAAGACTATAAATATTTAAAATTTTAAAAATGTTATGAGCTATATTAATTTTTTAAATATATATTTTAACAGTGAATTCATTGCAGAAGAAAGCAATGAGAAATTTTGGCAGTTTTTGGAAACGGTGAAAGAACTAACAATATATCAAAAAGGAGGTAAGCAATATACATTGTCAAATCTTTAAATAAATGGCTATATAATTTAAAGCTGTATTTCAATATGGAACATAGAACATAGAATAACAGAGTTGGAAGGAACCCTGGAGGTCATCTAGTCCAACTCCCTGCACAAGCAGGAGCATCTACCACTTCAGACAAGTGGCTGTCCAATCTCTTCTTGAAAGCCTCCACTGATGGGGCAACCACAACTTCTGAAGGCAAGGCATTCCACTGGTTGCTTGTTCTCACTGTTAGGAAATTTCTCCTTACTTCTAGGTTGGTTCTTTTTCCAGAGTCTCAACACCCTTTTTATGTTGCAGTGATCAAAACTGGATGCAGTATTTTAAGTATGGCTGTACTAAGCTTTAGTACTAATACTTCATTTGATCTTGATTCTATCCTTCTATTAATGCAGCCTAGGATTGCATTGGCTTTTTTGGCTGCTGCTACACATTGTTTACTCACATTTAAGTGATTGTCCACTTAGACTCCAAGATCCCACTCATAGTTGCTGGCATTGATCCAAGTTTGACTTAGTCTGTACCTGTTCAGTTGTTTTTTCTTGCCTAAGTGTAAAATCTAATTTTTACCTACATTGAATTTCATGAATTTCATAGGCCCCAGTGTTCAAACCTCCCGAGATCCATCTGGATCTTTAGCCTATATTCTGGGGTATTGGCTATTTCTGCCATCTTACTGTCATCTGCATATTTGATGAGTTCCCCTTCTATTCTCTCATCTAGATTATATATGAAGATATTGAAGAGTACTGGGCCTTAAAAACCTTGGGGTACCCCACTACTTACGTCCCTCCATGTGGATGTAGTTCTGTTGAGGACTAGATGTTGAACACGATTTGTCAGCCACTTACAAATCCATCTGATGGTGATTTTATCTATCTCACATTTTTTTAGCTTACCAAGAAGTAGGTTGTGATCTACTTTGTCAAGTGCCTTACTGAAATCTAAGTATACGATGTCCACGGCATTTCGCTGGTCTTTTAATTTAGTCACTGTCAAAGAATAAAATAAGATTTGTTTGGCATGACCTGTTTTTGATGAACCCATGTTGGGTACTGGTTATAACTTTATTTGTTTAACCTTGATCAAATAAGCCAATTTTATAATCCTTCCTTTTGTCTCTAAAGAGCTTAATCTTTAGTTCATTAAAGCATTGCTGTAGAATTAGATCTGTCATCAAGTCTGTCCCATCGCATAGACTTCTTTGAGGCTTTAAATAGCCCTTTTCATAAATCCAATAAAAAGCCATTTAGTTAATTTTCTGGATATTGATATTGTTGATATTGACTACTAATTTCTGGCCCCATTCTTCAAAGAACTCCTTTAACCAACCAGACCAACCACATGACACACCATACATCAAAAACATTTCAGAAGCAGTACAACGCAGCTTCCGAGATCTGCCAGTGGACATCGCACACTGCCCAGAGGACAAATTATGCATTATAAAAATCGCTTAGAAGTGGGAGATACCTCTAATGTAATCTACCAAATCCCCTGCATGAATTGTAGGGCGTAGGACAGATGGGGAGGAAGCTAAACACCAGATTGCAAGAACACAAGCGAACAGTCAGATGAAGAAACCTAAACTCATTGGTAGCCTCACACTGCAAAGAACAAAGACATATATTCAAATTTGCAGCTACTAGGATTGTTGAATGAGCAAGCACAAAAACAGCCAGGGAAGTGAAATGAAACCTTGGAAATGGGCCCCTTATCAGTCAATAGGAGTGCTGCTTTACCACCAGTTAAATACTGAAATACCACCATGATAACCAACAACTTAATAGCCAGCCATCAACACCCCAATCAACATCTAAAAAGCCACATACAACAGTCAAAATATAAATACTATACATAGAACAGCATACACTCTGCTAGAGAGGAGTTCCCTGAAGTTTGGAAGACAAAATTTCTGGTCCCGGTGACTGACCCAGATTGGATCTACAACTCCTTTAATATTTCAAAAATTATAATATTTTGTGTAATTCTGTAAATAATCCCAATCCAAAACAAAGGCGGGGTGGGGTGGGGGTTTGGCCTGGAATCTTTCATTTCCTCCAATGTCTAATTCAAATCTAAATTTAAATTATTCTGTTATTCTAAATCATAAGGTTTCTAATCTTTGTTTGACTTACAGGAGTAGACAAAATAATTCTGGTTCCCACCGGTAAAAGTTTCAATATTCCATGTTTGTTTGGATCCTTAGTTTATTTACAACATTCTTGGTTCAAAATCTTATTTATTTTCTTGCCGTTTATTTTGAATTCTTTAGGTTCTTAAACTTACAATTAAGTTTTCCTTTGTTCAGAGATGAAGATAGACTCATCAGATGGTTTTTCAAATTTGTCGCTCGGAAGATTTTAAATTGCCTTAAGGTAGTTAAATAGGCAATTCCTAAAAGCGATTAGAAGTGATTCAATAAAATAAATTTTAAAAAAAGAAGTAAGCTTAGCAAACTTAATGTCCTTTAAAAGGCTCAACCACAGTTGTGAGCCTGATGATTGACCCCTTTGTGAAGGATGTGTGTTTTTAATGTACACTGAAGATGGCATTTAATTTTGTTGTACAAGGTGCAATGACAATAAAGTACTACTACTACTACTACTACTACTTGGTTTCCAGGTACTCAGAGCCATAGGTGAACTCTATCAGTGGTGAAATTCCCCCGGTCCTATCCAGCTCGCCGAACCGGTAGCGCTGGCAGCGGGAGGCTCCGCCTACCCACCAGGATGTCATTACGTCCTGTTTTTTAACCATCTGCGCATGCAACCATAAGAAGTAACCATAAGAAGCAACCATCCAGAGCACATGTGTGTGATCTCCCTTGTCTAGAAAGGTTTCAAATAAATTCACCAGTTCTTTGGTCCTTGCTGCAGTTGTCATCTCCTCTCTATACTGAGATGTGTTTAGTTTGCCATGCCTCCACTGGATATCTGGAAAGAATATCCTTTTTAATCTAATGATAATCCCTAGCACAGGCTTCTCCAGTTATTTGGACTACAGGATAGGAATGAAGACCAATGTAGTTCCAATGTACCTCAAGGGTACAACATTGGTAAAAGCTGGTGATGATCTCAAGGGTGAGGGCGATGATCTCGAGGGTGAGGGTGATGATCTCGAGGGTGAGTCATTTTATAAAACCCAGCATCCATCTTTAATGATTATGATATATATGGATTTTATATGTACAGCAACCCCAAAGCATGAAATGTATATTGGAACAGATCCATGGGGCACAGAGTCATTGAAAGAGAATGTTGAAATGAGTTGCCCTGGATTGAACAAGAATTTAAGTGGCTTATTCTATTTTAATAGATGATATAATACTAGGACTTGTAAAATGAAGGCCTTTATTATCTAATTCAAATGTCAAAAAGCAGATTTTTACAAAGAACAAAACCAAATTAAAGTAAGTATGATTGACAATAAATGTTCCTCAGTTATAAAAAACCTCTATAGGTACAGGAAGAATTCTGAGGCAGCATGAGGACACTGCTTCTTTTCTCTAGTTTCATTTTAATTTTTGCCACTCCAAAGATTGTATAGAAAGGAAACATTTCAAAACATTGGTTGAAAATGAATTTTATCACTGTACGGATGCCTGTCGGTACACCAGCCATGCATGCCTACACCAGCCATGTTTCACCAAATGCCAGCCTGCCATGGGATGAGGGATTTTTGGGGAGGTAGTGGGAGCCTGGAATGAGGGGAATTGAAACTACTCTTTATGAGTCCCATGGGAGCTGCTGGCCATTCCAAGGTCATGGAATGGAATGTGATGCCATCCAGCCCACCAAGCCAGGGACTGTTACCAAAACAATTTGTCTGAATGTAATTGGATAATTTACTGTAAGATAACTAGGGGAACGGTAGGGAGAAGTGAAAAGTTAACCAGATGCTTTGGGTGTGAAACTTCAGTTCCTGCTTTGCCTCTCTGTAAACATTTGCCTATAGTATGTATACTTTTGTTAACAATGGATTGGAGAGTCTTTCTTTTCTAACTGACGAAATTGGGACACTTGACATTGCCTCTGTTTGAAAATAGAAGAAGGACTAGCCCAAAGTTACCCACTTAACTTCTGTAGCTGAGGGAGAGGGGAGCATGAGGGCTTCATCATTTCCCATTTAAAACATTAACCAGTATATCATACTTAGGCACATTTGTAGTATAGATCTGCTAAATAAATGCATGAACGAGTTTATTTGGTGGATGTAAGATGTGGCAAATAACAGTGCTTATTTTTCCCTTGCAAAGAATGAACCTCAGTGTGAATTGGGACATATGTGCCTGTACATTTATTTCTGTGAGTAGCAACAATTGCTGTGACTACCATTAGGAAATGATTGTACCCATCCTCTATGTTGCCTTAGGAAGAGTGTAAGTTGTAAATTGCTCTCAAATTCTCTTATCAGTGAACAAAACAACATGTAGAACATTATACAAACATAACATAGACCGTATTGTGCCAAACCATGCCTCTGGAGGCCTGCCTAAGTAAATCATCATACGGTTTCTACAAAGCAGTACAGATTATTTTGTTCAGGTAGGCCTTTGTTTTGTATATGGGTGTATTGATTTTGCTGGTGAAGCTAAGCTTCTGATTTTTCTATTTTTTATTGATCTTGATTTTATGGCATCTATCTTTTTTAAACTTTCAGAATCTTGGAACTGGAGTATATGAATGAATGAATGAATGATTGATTGATTGAATGAATGAATGAGTGATTTTTTTTTCTAAATTATTCATGCTGTGTTTTTAGTGGTTGTCATGTTTATTTCTTAAATTCCAATTCCCACTTTCTTTGTATGGCATTCAGATGTCCTTTTGTCCCCTGCAATTTTTTCATTAGTTATCTGCTGTTCCTGTCACTTCTCATCTCTGATTGCTGAACTTGGCTGGCCAATTGTTTTTTTCTTTGGATCCTTCCTCTCTTGAGCTATATGAACCTCTTTAACCAAACTATTTTGCTGTGCCTTGAATGCCAGAACTGACTAGGTTTTCTCGAATATACTTTATTATTCAAAGTTTAAGAACTAGTTGTGATTGTATTTGTGACAGATTTGTCTTGCTGTGTTTTGTATTGAGTCAATCCCAGATACTGGGATTGGATTAGTCAGATTTCTTGATGTCTGAAAAGTTATTAATGTAAATAGATTGTAAAAAATAACACTGTTTTAGAGGCAAAAAAATTAGTTTTGCTATGGGAATGAAAAGTGAGAATTATGACTGCATATTCAGAGTATTGGAGGTTCTTTTAATCATGCTGACTGTGGTCAGATGATGCTTTTAATTATCTCTTCATTCATGTAATTATGGATTTGCTTGAATGTTAGGAAAATTTTATTTCTTTTAATAAAACTGTAAAAAAAAAATTTTTTTAATCTCAGTTGTTATCAGATTCAAAATTATATTCAGCCAACCTGTAACAAATTGTCAGCTCCCAGAGACAGTATAATGGAAATGTTCAGCACATGTTCTAGGGTTCTCCACTTACATCCATTTCTAAATCCAATGGAATCTTTCTGATATTAATTGGATTAGAACAGATTACATATTGGGCGTCACAGCAGGTAGCAAACCCACACTAATCTTGGGTGATACTAAAAAAACTAAGCAAAGTCGCACAGTTAATACTGGGATGGGAGAATATCAGGGAGTGCTAAGGACTGTAGGCTAGATTGGGTACTCAAGAAAGGAAGAAAGTAATACATCTACTCCAGTAGTGGGTTCTTACCGGTTCTGTCCGGTTCTTAGAACCGGTAACCTGGACAATATTACTGACGCTCTGCGCATACGCAGAAGTGCCACGTGCGAGCGAAGCAAGCGTGCACATGCATAAGTGAAGCAAGTGCACACACGCATAAGCGAAGCAAGCACGCACATGTGTGCGCTTCCATTGCGAACCAGTAACAAAAGTAAGTAGAACCCAAAGTCCCTGATCCACTTCTGTATTATTGCCAAAAAACTACATGAGCATGTTCATTGACTCAAGGAAGATTTATATCACACTTATCTAAACTTAGTAGGTAAGAAACTAAATTTCCTCACAACTCCTTCCATTTCCTAGGACTCTACATTTTTTCAGAGTCAAAGAAAGAACAGTGAAAATGTAGTGGGTGAACTTTAGACATGAAGTGTGTCCTGGACTAGATATTCTTCCATCCCCATGTCAGATTGTTACATATTCAAAATGCTTTATTCACTAAAGCAATAGTAATTTAATGTTTCTATTGTTGTGAGCTCGGTGTTTTCATTTTAATTGTTAGTCCTTCAGGACTTGTCCAGGTGTTCAGTTAGATTTGGAATTGTAATTGCTATTTGTGAAAAGAGAGTCACGTTCATAATCATTTTGTGGAAACAAAATTCCTGTTTTGTTTCCTTCAGTTTATCCTGCCATGACTTCCACCTTGTGGGTTTTCACTTTTACATGTGTACCTTCATGTTGTCTCTTCCTTCAAATTATAGTTTTTTTTCATTTGATAATTTATTTTGCTACTTTTAATCTGCTCAATCTGTGAGAGGATTATGGTTCTGTGAGAGGATTACGGTTACCTAAAATGTCAACAGTTTGTTGAAATATTTTGGAGAACCAGGCAAACAGTAAAATAATGAAAACAATAAAAGCAATTGTTGAAGTTATACAAAGGGATTTTTTATCTGCCTTGGGCTCAACCACATAGAAACATAAGAGTTGGAAAAGGCCAGCACTCTGTTCAGTGCAGATCCACTAGGACAGAGGTGTCAAACTCAAGGCCCAGGTGTTGGGCCCGGATCTGGAAACAGTGAAGGATCCACCCGCAGTGCCTCTGCCAATGAAAATGGAGCTTGGGAGGGCCGCGGGCAGGATGTACTTGTCAATAGTTCTCTTATTTACAATTGTTAGAAAGATGTAGGGTAGACAAAATAACTTTTGGTTTTGAGCAGTGTAAAACAGTTTGAAATAGAACTATGTACAAATTATGAATATATTATCAGAGGTGGGATTCAGTGGTTCTGTCCGGTTTGAGCGAACCGATAGTGGCGATTGCGGGAGGCTCTGTCCACCCACCCGGACGTAATGCGCGAGCAAAGAGCATGCATTGGAGGCCGTGCGCATGTGCGCACTCACATTTGCGAACCGGTAGGGAAGGTAAGTGAATCCCACCTCCGCATATTATTGCTAAAATATATAAACCTCTATTAAAATTTGAAACCGAACTAGTGAAAGAACATATGATAAAGTGGCTTAAGAATTTTGGTTACTTACTTTACTTTACTTTATTTCATATTTGTATACCGCACCTTCTCCCTTGCGGGACTCAAGGGAGATTGTTACAATGTACAATTAATTGATTGTAGTACAATATGTGGTTGAAAGGATTCAAATTTACATTGTTACAATCATGAACAGAATTTTTATAAAGTGCTATATTGCTGATATAAGTAACCAGAGAAATTGTCTAGGAGAGATGTGTCCAACCTGGGACCTTGGACAGTTTGATTAGGTTTTAAATAGAAATGAATCTACAACATAGAATATACAATATATGTATATAGGCGTTTTGTTAACTTTTATTGGATCTTTGTGGCTACTAAAACCAACTGAGGATTTAGTGATGAGATTATAGAAAATGGGGTGAAATATAGAATGATGATGTAGCAGGTTGTAGTTCAAAAGACACTAATGAATTGTTAATGATAAATACTCTTGCTGGGGATAAAAGAGAAAATTTCTTATTTTTTAATCTTTTTTCTGGGGGATGTTCTGCACTTCCTACAGTTTTTTAATGTATTTTTATTTACTGTATTATCTTTTTGGATCTATTTTATCTGTTTAATATAATCCATAATAAAAAGTACTTCGTTTTCATTTGTGTGATTGAAAAACAGTTAAAAAAAAGTCTTAGATTTAAAGTCTTAAAACTTTGTTGCTATATGAGATAACTGCAATGAGATTACATGCACAAAGAGAAAGATTTGACATTACTCACAATGGAGGAATGGATGATGAAAATGATGGAACTTGCCATGATGGCTAAATTGACATCTTTGATTAAAAAAAAAAAAGACTATCAAAACTTAATTGCTGACTGGAAAACCCTTAAAGACTTTTTGTATGAAACAAAAAATAATAATTTATAATATACCGTTTTGATAATTAGAAAGAATTAGATTATAGAAAAATAAAAGTTATTCTGTGACCATAAAATAAAAAGTAAAATTATATTTATAAATATTGCAAAGAAAATCAGAAGCTACTTTCTTTATATTTTATTTTTTACACTTTTGGCTTTCTTTTTCTTTCTTTATTCTAAATATTAGTTTGTTAGATTTCATCTTTGTTAAAAATCAGATAAAGTTACAGTTTTAAAAAAAGAAATTCTTCCAGTAATTAAATTAAACCTAAATTTTAACCATCACTTCAAGTCATTCCCTCTGGAGCAATTTTTGCAAGTTTACAACATCAGTTTAAAAAGAGTTATTCATGGTTCTCTGAAAGGCTTTACCAGGTAGTTTTACTCATTTCTGTTCTTCAAGTATATTTTTACTTGACTACTTCCATTCTTCTTCCCAAGCCATAACTATAAAGTTGTACACTGTGTTGGCAAGCTGCTGATATTGAAAGTTTAGCACCAGAAATAGTTTGTTTTGCCCAGATACTTTATATTTCACTTATATTTCTTTTCTTTTTTAATACAGTCTCGGAACATTCTTATTATGACTTACTCCTGAAGAAAGCTGGGCAGTTCCTGTCAAATTTGCAGATTAATCTTCTGAAATTTTCTCTTTCCTTGCGGGCATTTTCCCCAACTATTCAGATGTCTCAGCAGGTGTGTAAAATTGGCTGTTCATGCTAGAAACCTGTGTATAGTTACAGTTCTCAGGTTATGTCATATGAACCATCTCAAATGGAAACTTTAAACAAAATAGCTTCTTATACTGGCTGTCTTCACTCAGCAAGCAATTATCTTGCAGATGTATGCCATGAAGTTTAGATGACTTTAATGCAGGGGTGTCAAACTCATGTCGTAACATGACATATTGGGACTTTTTTCCCCTTCGCTAAACCGGGTGTGGGCCTGGCCAGTGTGTGACGCATCTGGCCTGCAGGCCGCAAGTTTGACAACTGTTCTTTAAAGGTTCCCTTAATCTACCTTGTAAGTACCAATCCTTAGCCAAGAGGAGTCCTAAGTGGAAATAGGCCAAGAAGGAAGACTTTGAATGATCTTTTCCTCCAGGATTTCATTCAGAGTTTGTGAGAAATGGAGTTCCACTTGGCCTCTATAATGCAGGAGAACCTGTATTACTCTGAATACATTTTTTTCCATCTTATATATTATGGAGGAGTGAGGGAGGGTGCAGTTTGGTACCTTTTAGTTGAATCATATGAGTATCTTGTAAAGCTAAGAATAGAGACTGATGTCACTCAAGAAACTGCTGATTTACAACTTCCAGTGTCCCACTGGCAGGGACATTGTTCCCCTTGTAAAATGCACCCTTGTTTCCATGTTTTGAACAATTTTGATTTCAACACTTTGATTCCACAGTAGGAAACAATATCTTTTCAGAAAAAAAGACCTACCTGTGCTTCCACACAGAAGAAAAATTATTTATTATTTAGAATTAACCAATTTGCTTTTAAAGATCCAAATTTCAAGTTTGTTCTTACTCTGTAGTGTGAACATTCAAAAAACTTTTAATCGGCAGATGCTGACATTCAAGAAAGTCATATTTATAATTAGCTGGATAGAAATGCACAGCCTCGAGACTTCCGGTGACGCTGGCTGGCGAAGTAGACGGTATGGTCGGAGCTCCGTCCCAGCCTGTCTAAATCTTTTGTATTTTCGGGTCCCCTTTGAAGGCGCTACTGATCTGGAGGATCGTGCGAACAGAGGGGTGCCCTGGGAGCGGCGAGACAGGGTGCAACCATCAACTGCGAGGCAGGGAATCCTACTGACTCGAAGCGAAAGTGCCTGTCATGAAGACATGGCGGGTCTGAAGCCATGACAGCGCACGAATCAGCTGGAAGCTAAAGAAGGAAAGTTTGTGGACTGTGAGCTGAACAGTAAGGAGATCATTTAAATCACCCGCAAAATCTACTCTGAGTAGAATCAATATATGTGACTCTACAAGTGGGCAATCGCAACAACAGCTCCGAAAGGAAACTAGCAGCGATCTAACTGTAGAGCTGACAGGAAAAACAACAACACCTCGCCGCGAGACAGAGAAAGCTAAAAGGGAAAGGAACTTGTAAACTGTCGGTCCCCGAGGAACAAACTAAGCAAAAGTCCAGAAGTGATTTACAACAGTAGCACGGACGGTTTATACTGGCAGAGGTTGGCTGAGAAAAGGAAAAAAAAAAAGATACTTTTTTGCCACTGGGGGAAAAAAGAAAGAAAATAACAACAAATAAGCAAGTCCAAACCACTCGGGACTAAGAAAACAAGAAATTGGACTTATGGGCTAAATAGTAAACATTTATATTGTTGTGTACTGTATTTATATTAGAGTTTTACAATATAGTAATCTGTGAAATACAAGGTAATTAATTAACAACTAATCAATTCAATTAACCAATTAATCAATTAAAGTGACTAGTATTATATATAGAAATAGAATAAAATATAGGAAAACTATTTAATTATTATATCATATTATTAATCAAGATTCATTAAGATATATTTACATTGTTATTTGACAACT
>JANHFK010010105.1:5901-18654 GCA_036250565.1 Sibynophis collaris | reverse complement strand
CTCCAATCTATATCGGGGTTCCATTTCCGGAGCCATGGCAGTCCGAGTAAGAGAGGCCGCTCCATTCCAGGAGCTACGATAAAGCTTAAGGTCTCCTGGTGGTCTCCCATCTGCATCTCCACTGGTTCAGTCAAAAAATGGGCAGCTATCGATCCATCCAATTGGCAAAAAGCAATGAGTCTCAGTCTCAGCCCTAGCTTTTCCACTACCTCTGGGCTGACGACACATCTAGTGCAGCCCGAGTCTAGGAGAGCTAGCATGCTTCCTTGGGCTCCTCAGCTCTACTTGGATGGTCATGGGTCCCGTCCCCCCCATTGACTTACCAGGAAGTCATCATCGGTGTCACTTTCGGTTTCACTATCCACCACAGTGACCGGAATCCCCAGCTCTTACAGGCCTGGCAGGGTGGTCTCAGCAGCTTCTACGCCCTTCATGGGAGTCTCGCGGCTCTTGGCCTGTGGCTTGTAGCTCTTCTTCCCTCCTGTAGGTGCCTTTGTGCTGGCCTTGGAGAAACAATCCGCTGCTCTGTGGCCTTCTTTCCCACACCGGAAACACGCCGTGAACCTGAGCTTGGCCGTTGGGTCCCTTGGGTTGCCCTGGGGGCTTCCTTCTGGGAAGCTGGAGTGGATTTGGCCCAGACTTGGGCCCCCCGGTAGCGTTGCCTTTCTTAATTGATCTCTACATCTGCTGCTACCGCATACTATTGCTGCAGGTTGGGAGCCCCCCCCCCCGGGAACAACAGCCCTGATAGATACTTTCGTTAAGGCCATCCTGATAGCTCTCCATTAGGGCTTCCTCAGACCACCCCCTCATATATTGCACCAGCTTGCAAAACTCCTGGGTGTATTCTCCCACCGATCTCTTCCCTTGGCTCAGGGTTTTCATTCGGATTCTGGTCTTTCTCTCTGCTAATGGATCTTCAAAGCGCCCACGGAGCTTGGCCATAAATCCATTGTAATCTCTCAGCAGGGGGGAATTCTCTTCGTGGAGGCACACCATCCCCTCTGCCGCCATCCTCTGTAGGGCTGCCACTACAAGCCTCACTCGTGCTGCCTCTAAGGTGAAGTCCTCCCCCCACTCTTGCATGTGGTTGTATACTTGGGTTAGGAAATCTCCCAGAAATTGGGGGTCTCCTCCATATTTCATTGTCAGGGGGAGATCTTGGTTTTCCAATGCCTGGGGGGGTTCCCCCTCCTTTGATCCCCTTGGGCTGCAGCCAGGGCTTGCCCTCCGTTGGCCTGGGCTTCCTCTGGTTGGAGCTCAGATCCCTCTTGGGTATGGGTGGAGATTTCTGCCTCCCTCCTTGGGTGCTCAGCCCCACCCTTCGTAGTTTCTTCATACCTTGCTTCTCGTGGCTTTCTGCTCTGCCGAAGCCTCATTCAGGAGATGTAGAGCCTGATTTATTAGGAGCTCTTCTCTCTCTTCTTGCTGCCAAGTAACCCTCCCTCTGCCAGCGCCAGGTCATTGTCACTCCAGAATGGGTTTCTCTGGCTTCCGGCATTCTCCCCATGCCTAGGGACCAGTGAGGTTTCTCCTCCAGCTCTAACTTTGCCAAGCACTCCGAGGCTTCCCATTTTTGCCGGGACTCAGGAGGGGTGGATGCAGCAGTCCCCATGTCCTCTTGGTCACTGCCTTGGCTGGATATGCTTGCGTAGCCCCCACAGTAGAGAAAGTTCTCTCTGGGATGGCAAAAATTTTCAGTTCCTGCTTAATGTAAGCTGTGTTTCCTTTTCAGAATTCAGGAAAGAAAACTCCCAACTCCATTTTCATAGAGAAAGGTACTTTTACTGAAAATGAACTGAATGCTACAGAAAGAAAGCAGGAACTGAAATATTTGGCGTCAAACGCATACAGCAAGCAACCCCAAAAACCTCCCTCCAAAAGGACCCTAGACTGAATGTCCAATCCTCAGTCTTCTTTGGCATCATGTGAGTCTCATCTTTGGACATCTCTGGCTCCCTGGAATACTGAGACAGTTGACCTTGACTCCGCATGTCTTCCCCTCCCATCTGTGCCATCCCTGATGAGAACTATACTCCCCATTACATTCTTCTTATGAGACATCTCCAGCAGCTTCCCCCCATGCCCATATCCTCCCCTCCCGTTTCCTTGGCAGCCAATGGAAGCAATAAGCGCAGAGGCTGACAGCCCCCCCACCAGTATTCATGCAACTGATCAATCAGGTACTATATAAACACCTGTATAAGCGAGTCCTAGTTTACCTGATTGACATTCTTATATTCAGCAAAAATATGGAAAAGCACGTCAAACTAGTCAGAGAAGTGCTGAAAAATCTCTTAGCGGGCAACCTCTACACTAAACTGTTGAAAAGCAAATTCCATAAGGAGTCTTTGGAATACCTGGGCTACCAAGTGTCTAACCAAAAGATCAAAATGGACCCGGGAAAGCTAAAGGCTATGCTAGATTGGCAACCTCCATAAACACAGAAGCAACTTCAAAGTTTTCTGGATTTTGCAAATTTTTATAGACAATTAATCTCTTCCTTTGCAGAAGTCGCTATCCCTTTAACTGAGCCAAAACCTAGCCAACCTCTCACTTGGATAATGGACTGTCAAATATCCTTTGAATATTTAAAACACCTTTTTATGGTGGAGCCAATCCTCCAGCATCCTGACCCAAATAAAACCTTTATAGTCCAAGGCGATGCCAGTGACATTGCGGGAGTGGCTGTTCTACTTCAGAGAAACATTCAAAACGAAATAATGCGTTGTGTTTATGTGTCAAAGAAATTGATGGACACTGAACACAGATGGACGGTATGGGGGAAAGAGGCTTTTGCGGGGCGATGGGTTCTCTTACCCTTGAGACACTTCCTAGAGGGGTTTAAAGAGCCCTTCGAGGTGTGGACTGATCATAAAAACTTTGAGGCACTAAAGACCCTTCAAAGACTTTCCTCCAAACAAGTTAGCTGGACTCAGTATTTTAAGCACTTTAACTTCAAGCTAAAGTACATTCCGGGTGGAAAAAAACCTCTTGCCTGATGCACAGTCCAGAAAGCCCCAATTCAACAGCCGCCAGGAGGAGATAGCATATGTCATGCTCTCCAAAGCCCAACCACACCCAAGCACGCAATAGAGCACAAACCAGACTCCCTACTGACCTCCCCGAAGACAAGTTGACAATGGAACTAAAAGCTGCGCTGTCAGATGATACGTGGTTTAAGGAAAACCAAACAGATTTAACATTGAGAGAGGGATTGGCTTGGAAAGGGAATAAGATATATGTGCCCAGCTGCATGAGACTAATGATTCTAAAATGTAGTCATGACTCTCGACTACGGGGCCACTTTGGATTTTTAATAACCCTCCACTTGGTTAGAAGACAATTCTGGTGGCCAAAGATGAAAACTGACGTAGAGGATTATGTTAAAAGCTGTGCTATCTGTGCCACAATTTAGCCTCCCTCGAATACTAGGGGAAATACATTGGGTGTGTCACAGCAGCTTATTGAAACCAGCTGCAGGATCTACTTTAAGACACATTCCAGCTGCTCCCCCTACCACCTATGTTAGTACAGGGTGAAACCCATTATGAAATTAAGAAGATTCTTGACTCTAGACTGCACTGGGGTCGGTTACAGTATTTAATATTCTGGAAAAGGTACCCTTTGTCAGAAGTGACTTGGGTATAAAGTTGGGATGTGAAAGCTGATAGACTAGTGAAACAGTTTCATGATAAATTTCCTGAAAAGCCAAAGGGATTAAGTGGTTTGATGAATAATGAGTTAACCCCTTTTTGTGTTTTGTCTATTTTATTTTCTAGGGCATGTTTTTTTCTTCAGGGGGGACGCCTGTCAGTTTTGGAAGCCATATTAAAACCGGAAGCTTCCACGCTGCCACCTTCTTGTGCTTGGGAAAGTAGGAGGGGGGATTTAGTAGAGGGAATGTAGTTAGACATAATATACAGTAATAGCATTCTTCTTTACGGTCAAGGTCATATTGTTCCTGCATCTGGTGAAGGAGTGGTTGAAGTGGTGGGACGGATGGTGATTGGGCCATTTGATAGACTGATGGGTGCAGGGATTATATTTGGGATTTTGATTTACTGAGGGAAAACCCAGAACTCTCAGATTTGGCTTTTCCCAGATGTGCCAGTGTACCTACTCTAATAAATGGAACTTTGAGAAAATGCCTGTTTCGGAGGTTTGTATTGGAGTTGGGGTTTTCTGGAATGCTGACAAGTAGGTTGTGGTCTACTTTGTCGAATGCCTTCCTGAAGTCTAAGTATATTATGTCCACAGTATTTGCTGGTCTACTAATTTAGTAACTATGTTGAAGAATGAAATAAGATTGGTTTAGCATGATGTGTTTTTAACAAACCCATGATGACTGCTAGTTATTATTTACTTGTTTCTAGATGTTGACAGAGTTGTTTTTTAACTATCTTTTCCAATACCTTTCCGGGCATTGACGTTAGGCTGATTGGTCTGTAGTTTCCTGGGTCTGTTTTTTCCCCTTTTTTGGAGATGGGAATCACATCAGCTCTTTTCCAGTCCTCTGGTAGTTCCCTGGTGCTCTAGGATTTTTGAAAGATGTGGTACAATGGTTCTGAGATGACGTCTGGCAGTTCCTTTAGAACTCTGGGATGTAATCCATTAGGTCCCAGTGATTTGTATTCATCAAGATCAGACAGATGTTCTCTTACCATTTTTTTGCTTATTTTAACTTTTATTTCTAGTCTGTCTTTTACAGTTATGCTTTTGGTAGGGTGGACTATTGTTTCTTTTTGCATGAAAACCAATGCAGAGAATGAGTTAAGCACCTCTGCTTTCTCTCTGCTGCCTGTTACTTCTTTGCTGTCTTCTCTTTAGCGAACCCACTATTTCCTTCATTTTTTCCTTGTTATTTCTATGTTGAAAGAAACTTTTTACAATGATCTTTGACTTTTGTTGCAAATCTTTGTTCATTCTGAGCCTTTGCTTTCCTGACTTTGTCTTTGCAGATTCTGGCTATCTGCTGATATTCTGCCTTAGTTATGTGTCCCTCTTTCCATTCAGTACTCTCTCCACTCCTTTCAAGCATATATATGAAACTGCTGGCCAAGATTATCTGTCTCCACTGGTTGAGGTATCTACAATATGCTGATGACACCCAACTCTATGTTTTCACTCTTTGTGACCTAAGTGATACTGTGGCTGAGCTCTTGGGTTGCCTGGAGACTGTGGAGGCCTGGATGGAGGACAACAGACTTTGACTGAATCCTGGCAAAATGGAATGGCTTTGGGGACATGGGGCTCCAGGATCCAGGACTTGTCATGTTTGACTCTGGATAGGGTGGCACTGCCCCAGACAGATCCAGTCCACAACTTGGGCATTTTCTAGGACTCATGACTCCTGCTCAAGAAGCAAGTTCCAGTCACAGCTAGGAGAGCTTTTGCACAACTTCATGTTGTGTGCCAGTTGCAGCCTATCCTGTATCAGGATTCCCTGTGCTCAGTCATTCATTCCATAGTCATCTCACAGTTGGACTATTGTAATGCACTCTACATGAGGCTATCCTTGAAGAGCTTTTGGGGCTACAGCTTATGTATACTATGCAGGCAGTTTTGGGGACCCCAAGAATGGGCTCTGTAACACTACTGTTTTGTGAGCTGCATTGGTTGCCAGTCTGCTTCCGGGTGTTGGTGATCGCTTTTAAAACCCTTCATGGCATGGGTCCAGGTTACTTGAGGGACCATCTCACCCCACTGGGATTGGCCTATTCTATTCCTGTTGCCAGAGGAGGCATGCTGTGGGTTCTGTCAGCCTGATTTTTCTGGCTGGTGGAGTCCAGGAAGAGGACCTTCTCTGCTGTTCTTCCTGCCCTCTGGAATATCTTGCCCCCTGATGTGAGATTAGCCCCAACCCTCCCAGCCTTTCATAAGGGCCTACAGTTGTGGCTCTACCATTTGGACTGGGGCACCAATGGGGGAACAGTACAGTGGAGGTGGTTGATTGAATAACAACAAATCTCACCTCCCTCCATTCTGCTTCACCCTCGCCACGTGTCGTTAGATTTTAATTTTTGATTTTAATTTATTTATGTTTTAATATGATATAATTTTTATGACTGTAAGACACCCAGAGTTACCTTATGGTAAGGTGGGTGGCCAATAAATAAATAAATAATCAATCAATCAATCAATCAATCAGTCTTCCATTATGGAAATCAGTATATCTATATTTGTACATTTTAATGTAATTTAATTTTGTTATTTGCCACCCACCTCACTGTCATGTGATTTTGGGCAGTTTACAATTGGGTAAAACTATAGTATAAAAATTGACACAATAAAACAATGAAACAATAAGTACCTTAAAATTCATAAAAAAATAACTAAGAGAGTGGAGGTTATGAAATAGAGTTGAGATGAGAGTCTATATAAGATTCTTGCCACTGCTAACATATGTAATAATAAAGTTCCAAATTTAGTGTGGGTGGGCTTTTGATGGACGTGTTTCTAATTTGCTGCCATTTCTTCTGCTGATGAGGATATCCAGGATATCCTCCTGAGGAGGGAGATGACATGAATATTTCCCATCTAGCCGCTGCAGTCATTTACGTGATGTAGCCACTTTACAAGCCATGATGGCATAGTGGTTAGAATGCAGTATTGCAGGCTACTTCTACTGACTACCGGCTGCTTTCAATTTGACATTTTGAATCCCACCAGGGTCAAGGAGGTTGGTAAAATGAGGATCCAGATTTTGGGGGGCAATATGATGATTCTGTAAACCTCTTAGAGAGGGCTGTAAAACATTGTGAAGCAGTATATAAGTCTAAGTGCTGTTGCTATTTACACAGCGCTTGGCTGTATATAATTCAGAATTGCCAAAATCTGAGTCCATTGATACCATCTCACAATGCTACTTTGGACTCCTTTTGGTCTGTGACTTCAAACAAAAGTGAATAGGTTGTTATCTGCCCCTTTCCTTTGAGATCCATGCCAGCTACTGCAAGGAAAAGGCAGAGAGGTGAACCTCTGGATCTGGAAAATGGTGACCACCTGTTTACAGAATAGGAAGTTTGCAGCAGCCTTGAACAAGTCTCTGTGCAACAGCTTCTAAAGAGGTTGACCCTGGATCTTGGAATTTGGACAACTATGACAGAATTTCCAACCTTTCCTATTTAGAGAAGTTGTTGAGACAGTGATGGCAGATCAGTTTCACAGAGACCTAGCTGAAATAGAGTATCTGGAGTCTATTCCTTTGGAATTCTGGCTCAGAGATGGAACAGAGATTATCTGTGAAGTAATAGGAGTAATGCATCCTTTCTTGTCCTCTTGAACCTCTGAATGGTTGTTGATACTATTGAGCGTGTATCTTTCTGGACCACTTAGGAGGACTGGGGATTGAAAGAACTATTTTGCAGTGGTGTCATTCCTTTTTTAGTGGGCAATTTCAATTAGTGACAGTAAGAAAGTTCTCTTTCTTTTGGTTTCTATAAGAAGCTGCTGGGTGAGGTCTTTCATCATTTCGAGATTTGGTATCATCAATAAGCTGATGATATACAAATTTACATCACCACAGAAACTGCAAGGGAAATGTTTTACATTTTCTTTCCTAGTGCTTGAAGGCTAGATATCTCTGGGTGGGAGAAAATAGACTGAAGTTGAATACAAGGAAGACAGAATTACTGTTGGCATATCAAGGTTCTCTATCATGCCAGTGTTGTTTCTGGATCGGTATGTACTACATACACCGGAAAAAAACAGATTTAAGATATGAGGGATTTTCTAGGCCAGGAGTGTCAAACCCGCATCATCACAGCAGTGTCACGTGACATATTGGGACTTTCCCCTCCTTCGCTAAACCGGGAGGGGGCAGGGCCAGCACTTGATGCATCTGGCCTGAAGGCTGCAAGTTTTACATCTGTCTTCTAGGCCCATAGCTCCACCTAGAACAGCAGGTAGAGGCCTTGACTAGAGGAGCTTTTGCCCAGCTGCAACTGATGTAAAATTATGGTCCTATCTGGTGGGGAAGATCTGAATACACACTTTCATTGGCACTTAACTGCACTATTGCAATATACTTTACCAGAACTGCAACTGGTACAAAATTTGGCAGCTTGTCTATTTACAGACTTTGGGTGATGGAAACCCATATTTTTACCATATGTATGCGTCTGAATACAATTTAAGGTGCTGATATTGACTTATAAAATCCTTCATGGTTTGGTACCTGGGTGTTAATCTGACTGTCTCTTCCAACTAGAATCAACTTATCTTGTAGATAATTGTTGCTCTCAGGAGAGCCAAAATCATGTGACATTATTTTTGTATGGTATGCTATAGTTGAACAGCCTTTTCTTGGAAAATCTCCCCTTCCACACTGACTTTCAGAAAGAAACTGAATACTGAAGTATTTCAGAGAGCATATCCTCAATTTACTGTATAACATCATTTTAATTTTTAATTGATTTTTTTCCTTTTTTGACAGGTATGTCAGTCTTTTTACATGTATAATACTGCTTTGCATATTTGAAATCTGCTGAACTGCTGTTGTGGTAGAGTATAAATAAACAACCAACCAACAAAAATAAACTTCTGCATATGTGTGAACTTTGTTCAGTTTCTCATCTTCACAGGATTGAGTCCACATAACTGTAGTGTCTTGATTCTCACCAGCAATCAGATGCAAAAAGGATGATCCTGCTTATCAGGAGCGTTAGCGATTGAGAAATTATAGGTAGTTACATAAAAATTGCACCCAAGCATTTCATATTAGTGAAATCAGCTGCTAAATCCAGACAAAAGTTGATTTATTTTTATCTATTTTTTATTTTATTCAAATGAAAATTAAAATACAAAACTAAAAAGATCTAAAAAAAACCACAATCATTTCCCATAATTGTTTTGTTTGTGTGTGTGTGGTTTTTAAAAACTTTTTGGAATTTCGTACTTTACCTTCATTTTGAATTGCTCAACATTTCTTGTTTTCACAAAACAAGGTTTGGAAGTTTTTTATCTACTTTAGGATACTTTGTATGTGGATTTTTCTTTTTCCATCATGCATTTATTATGGCTCTTTGCCAACAGCCTTTTCAATATAATTGTTATTATGTTATGGCAAAGAATATAAAAACTATTTCAATTCAAAAAGAACACAGAGGCATGCAATTCAGGATTTCTTAATATTGTGGAGAAACATATGGCAGGATAGAGAGAGGAGGGAAAGAGAGGAAGTGAAGTTAGATGATTAACATGCCTACCCTCTAATCCAGGGCTGTCAAACTTCCTGCCCGCAGGCCGGATGTGTCATGCACTGCCTAAGCCCACGCCCAGTTTAGTGAAGGGGGAAAAAAGTCCCAATATGTCACATGATGCCGCTGTGACGATGCGAGTTTGACACCCCTGCTCTAATCACATTTCCTCAGAAAGTCTCCTCACAAAGCACAGTCCTTTGGTGAGATATTTGCCTGCAGGTTTCTCAGGTCGATAGAATTGTAGGTTTAGTCATTTTCACCATATCATTAAGTTGTTGGTTTTATAGCATGAACTTACTATCCTAAATTCTAATGGGAGAGAGGGAAATACAAAATGTAATTAGTACCTGGAAGATGTCTGCACTGTGGATCTGACAGAAGCTGAGAGAAAGTCAAGGGGGGTGCCAAGGCCAATGAGTAGAAAGTACGTTCATTTTCACTGATGATGCTGTGAATGTTTTTTGGTGCTTTGTGGTCACTTTCTGTATGTTAATGAAGTCAGTTATTTTCTTTTCTGTAATCCTTTTTGACATGTAATTCACAATCTTTCAAGCAAAAAAATGTCCATATTAGGTCCACATTATTCAGCAGGATAACAGGCTTCCTGTTATCTTTCAATTCAGAGTCTAAAAATATAGCATCAGAGACAAGGCAGTATTTTTATGACTCAACACTTGCATAAACTCCTCCAGAGGGTCACATTGCACAGCCAATAACTGCTTTCAGGTTTCTGGGGCTTTGTGTCTGAACCATTAGTTGTGCTAAAGAGAGGTGTGGAATAAATGGTTATACACTGTTAAAAGAAAATCAGTTAACTAGTTCTGCTAGGACATGTAATAGAATTGACTGGTTGTTGTAATTAATAACCAAATCCACTTTAATTCTTACTAAACTGTGAGTGTATAATTTTTTCCAGGCAAAATAATTCTCAAGTAACTTTAATTACTAGCAGACTAATAATGCAATTCTGTAAGTTCTATTTTCTTCTAAAATATTTATGTATATGTCTGCTAGTCAATTTCTTTATTTTTCCTATTGAAGTCAATTGGATGCAAAGATATGCTAAATGATTAACAATTCCTATCAAAAAGATAGCAATAGTTCCTAGTTTCATGGAATACAAATGAGATACAAGCAAAAAATATTAGGTAGAAGAGACCCTTGCTAGCTACTTTCTGTCAGCATAAACAGTACAAGTTACATGAAGTTACTGGATCTTCAGAGGCTTTTGCCTCTGGCTGTTATTATTGAATGCCAGATTGGCCTGTAACAAATTTTTCCTAACTTGTGACTTTCTTGTGGGTGAGAGGACAGACTATTTTATATTACCAAAAATCTGGATGGGTGAAAAGGGAAGGGTCATGTTTCAGAGATATGACCAATAGAGATTTGGGGTTTATCATCACGTACATGGTCAGAGCAGGGGAAACACACCAGCAGTGTTTTCCAGGAACAGTGTTCCACTTAAGATGTGTTATGCATGAAGTTGGGCTTTAGAAATAATTTGGGATTTCTCTTATGGTACCAGCCCTCCTGCTGAACAGTAGCATTCATGCTGGGGCCATTCAATCTAGGCATGGAATTCCATAGGCCATTGGTGCTGATAGAATTTAAAATTGTCTTCCTTGAAAGGGAGATCAGAGGTAGCTCAGGAGTTCAAGATCACAATGACAACCACAGACCTTTCAGAATCAGAATAGAGCTAGAAGGATCCTTGGAGGTCTTGTCCAGCTCCCTGTTCAAGCAGGAAATCCTATACCATTTCAGACAAGTGACTGTCCAGTCTCTTCTTAAAAACCTTCAGTGAAATCTGGGAAAATTGGTACAACTGGGTGGAAATTAGGAATGGGAAAACATATAATACACAGCTTTATAATCCAAAACGAACAAAACAAAACTGGCTATTAGTTTGTACATAAATGCTCACAGTTACTCCACAACCTATGCAATTATATTTTGAATCTTTGTGTTGTATGTCTTGTTTTAAATGTATGTCTGTTGTTTATTAATAAAATAAAACCTTTAAAAAAAAAAAGAAATGCACCAGCCTCAAGTATGTTTCAGCAATTCATAAAATCAGCTTTTGAAAGTTTTACTTTCTAAAGCGCACTGCAATTATGGAAGCATGTTGAACCATTTGTTTAAAACATCTCTATTGTTCTTTTGCTAGGCTAGTGATATGGATGATGACTGAGTCTGGAAAAATTGATGCATTGTTGGTTCCTGGGTTTTGAATATGTTTATTAATTTTTCTCTCATGTGCTTGGCACTTAAATGCACGAGATACCAAGCAGTTGATAAACTCTTTTAATCAAAGTAAGCTTATTTATTTGTAATATGAAATGAGAGTATATTGCCATTGAATGTAATTGTTGAAATATTAGGTTGCAGTTCTTGAGCCACCTCCAAAAGGATGCAATGCTTTTGTGGTCATCCATGGGAAAAGCACCTGTAAGACTAATGAAATTAAGAAGCTTCTGATGACAGCTGCATCAAGGTGAGTGTAGTGAGCTATATTGAATGATTGTTTTAAAAATATAAATACATTTTAAGCTCCTTACCCTATGCAAAATGAACATTAAACACAGTGATATGCATTACTCATGATGCCTACTGAGATTTGACTATTTCTTGACTCCCCAAGAGCAGGCAACTTCCTTTCCAAAAGTCGGTAAGATGTCTTTTCCTGCCTTTGGCTGGCTTTGCACCAGTAAGCTTATCAATACTAACCTCTCACAACATACATATTTTTCACTCAGTGATAGCTTAAACCAAATGGAAAGGAGTTGGAGTAAAATCCAGGTCACTGAAGCAATATTATTTTTGTGTGCAAAATAATATGATTCTCCATCAAGTAAAATAGGTAACATGGATAGGGGGCAAATTTTATTCAAGAGAATAAATATTCTTTCTCTAGCATTGGACTTTCAACCAAGCATGAATCAAGCTACAGTTGATGTTGTTCATTAATCTCTAATAACTTCATGTTGCACAATAAATAAAACAGATTCACTGCTTTGTTGATGCTATTCCACTAGTTACAATCCAAGTATCGTATGGTAGTCCCTATCAACACAACAAGACTAGCTTTAGTGTAGATAACTTTTAGATTTGCATGATTACATACTTTGCTAGTTGTCGCTTTTTGGCACATTCACTGAAGTATTTAATTCATACTGAAAGCTGAACATTATTTTTTTCTTAATCCAAGGCCCAAACCATATCTCTTCAAAGGAGATCATAAATTCCCTGTACTCAAGGAACCTGCTGTGATTGTGATCCTTTATGCTGAAGTGGGTACCAAAGATTTTGCCACATTTCACAATGTGTTATCTGAAAAAGCACAAAAGGGAGAATTTGTTTACATTCTTCGACATTTTGTCAAGGTAGGTATATGTGCAAATGTTATTGTTAGCTAACATTAGAATAAAATGATTTCTTTCAAGTTTCCATTGTGCTGCAGCATTGAATACTTACCGTATTTTTCGGAGTATAAGACACACTTTTTTACCCCCTAAAAGAGGCTGAAAATTTGGGTGCGTCTTATACT
>JANHFK010010102.1:0-16950 GCA_036250565.1 Sibynophis collaris | reverse complement strand
CTATTCAATAACTTCTAGATTTATATATTTTACCTATTATTATATATATTACCTATCTATTTTCAATCGTTGTCTTTGTTGTAGAAATCTAATTTCTAAATCCTGCTGAAAGTGTACATGGATGAAAATCTATACCTGATGCAGAAGCTCTGAATATTGCAAAATGGATAAATATTAATATCCAGATGATTGTAAAGGAAAGAGAGAAAAGAGAGCTTGAATATGCACAGTAGACATCCCTCTGGCCTTATATCTGTTATTCCTAAAACTATAACATTAAAACAGTTCTGAGTAGCTGATTCAACCCAGTTGCTCAGTAACTAGTAGCCAAAATTAAAAACAAGCATCTTGCAGACCTCAGTAACCATTAAACAGCATGATTATTTAGTGAGAAACATTTAATTGCTATATGAGACTAGCTCTCAATGTACTAATGTATATGAGTTCATCAATGGAAGTGGAATTTTCTTTAAAAGTTTAGAGCAGACCCAGAACAGATTTCCTTTGCCTTTAACCTAATTGGGAAATAATACCAGCAGAAGCTTTTATGAGTCCCCATGGTGATTTGCATTAGTGTCATGGATCAGCAAGGAAGTGTAATCATTCCTGACTAAGCCCTGATTAATTTGGACAAGCAATTGTTTATTTGCACTTTGAGACCACTAGGCCTTTTGCTTCTTCTCTGAGATTGGTATTTTGAACATTCGGGCTACTCAGTCTGTCCCATGCAAGGAAATTTATAGTTTAACTATTGCAAATCACGTCCTAGGTCCGTGATGGCGAACCTAAGGCTCGCTTGCCACTGGTGGCATGCAGAGCCCTCTCTACGGGCATGCCAGCCGTTGCCCCAGTCCAGCCCAGCCCAGCCCGCTTATTTATTTATTTATTTGTTTGTTTGTTTGTTTGTTTAGTTATTTATCAATTTATATAGCTGCCCATCTTGATAATGACTCTGGGCAGTAAACAAAATAACAAACATAAAACAAATGCATATTTAGAATTAAAATACTCAGTAGCTGAGAAAACAAACCATCATCAACATAGCCAGAAGACAGGTACCTTCACAGTCTTCAGGCCAGATCTTTAGGGCTAAGCAGCGTGGCAGCCAATCTAACTTCTAGAAGAAGAAGCTCCAGAAATGCAGGCTGGTATGCTGATACACTGCAGAGAGGAAGGTAAGTGAGAAGTAATCCACAATGACCGCTATGGCACAATCTCACAAAAAGGGTCTCACACCTGACGATGTCCAGGACAGGTGCCCTTGTGGCTCTCAGAGACTCATAGCAGACAACAGTCATACCCATCCTGGGTCACAAAATCCTGGAAGGCACATTTCAGAGAGGGGACACCCCCAACTTCCATGCCCAGTTAGATTTCAGTGATTCAAGGCAGGGAAGCATTCACATCTACAATTAAATTGTAAATGAAGGAAACTTTATTGCATACTGACCTGGTATTCAGAAGCACAACTGGTGTCCAGAGCTGCCAGAAATCCAAAAGCTCCTGAGGCTGAGCACAAGGGGCCAGAATGTGGTATTAGTCCTAAGCACTGAGGCTACCTTCCCCCAAAATGCCCTGCCCCTATTTTCCCATACATATCAATGTCATAATATTTTCTCCTGCCCTATCCCCTCTCTCATCCATCAGCCCCAAGGAATCCATATCATTCATCCACAAACAAAAAGGGATAGAACAGCTGGTTAGAAGTGCTTCTGCCTAGCCTTCAATACTCCTGCATTGTCAGCCTCTTCCTCCCCTCCTCCAAACAGTAGTATGTTGATAGTATGGTTTAAAGTTAAAATTGGGGAAATCTCTTTCCAAATAAAATTATGTATATTCATCTAAGAATTGTGGCATTATAAGAAGAGAGGCAAGACTCAGTGAATCATTAAAAAATAATAATAACTGGCAACCCTTGCATGTTAAGTTTCCACCAAATTGTTTGAACATATGATATGATATGCCTTTATAAACAATCTACTGCTGCATCTAAGCATGCCATAAGGAGAACATTACTTGAGGTATCAGTTCTATCTAGATCTGAATCTTTGCCTTCCCTCTGTACTAACAGAACTTCAGAAATACTTGACTTGTTACTTAACAGTGAATTTAGAAGGTCATGTACTGCCTTAAGGCTAAAATGTATGGTGTGCATTTTGTGCCTTTTATAAAAGCCAGCCCTATGCTTTAGCAAGACCAAGAAATTAACTGCAGGTTCTGGAGTGGTTTGGGGGTGGATATGTGTTACTAAGTTCACATTTATCTCAATTCAAGGTGGTATACGCTTAGTTTTATGAGGTAAAAAATAAATTCAAGGAAGTTTAAAGTTTAAAGAAAAATCCAAGCAATAGGCTCCTTAACAATAGGAGTAAATGTAGACCTTGCTCAACAGATATCCCCGAGTTCACCCTTAACTATTCCCCTACAGAAAAAAAATTAGGTTCTTTAAAAACATTGCTTTTGAAGATACTCACAAAAGATGAAAAAGCTATCCCCACCCCTCAATAGGGATATTTAACTTCTGCTGACAATTATTTGATGAATTTCTTGGGTTACAAAGATATTCGGCACCACCCATTGTATAGGCTATGTAAATATGTAGACCTCCAAACATTAAGATAATGAACAATTTACTAATTTAGTAATAAATTACATTATTATTTTATTTAATTCCAAGAGCAGAACTTTTTCTAAAGAATCTGAAGCATTTTTTTATCCATCACTCATGGTATTCTATGTTAATGAATTTTCTTCTCCATTGGTTTCTGCCTATTTGAAGTCAATGGTCTAGTAAATGAGAGTATGAAGAAATATAGACTGCTAAGATAACCCTTATTTAAATTCCTTATCTCCATAGTAGATGAGGTCAGTCAGTTCCATTTTTCAGGGAGGAGAGAAATTGATTCTATAAAAGAGAGGAAAGCTCTTGGGCCTCAAAATGTTTAACAGAAGAGTGAAGTTTTGAAGAGGGGTGCAGTATAGAGAATAAATACAACTCTCATTTTATTGCTCACCTTAACCCTTACCCTCACCATCACCCTAACCTTGTATAGAAGAAGGAAGGCATAAATTGCATATAGGTTAGAGCCTACCACCTCAACTGTCCTTGCTACTCCACATTTTGTATTTAATGGTGTGCGTAGGTCTAATATTTCTGATCACATTCTGTCCTAATTACTCTTGCAGTGAAGAAGCCTGATTTATTGCTTGTTTCAAGTGCTCTGTTTCCAATAGCTATTATTGGAAGTCCATACATTTATATAGTCCATACATTTATAACTTAGACTTGAAACAACTATCTTACGATAGGACTACAACCCACTCTAGTTATGATGTTATCCTAGTTTGAATTAAAAAATACAAGCCAACCTTTCAGTTTTGCCTCAGCAGAAATCATGCCAGTAGTGACAGGGCAAAGTAAAGATTGCATCATTTACTCAACCGAGCTGTGAAGGTGCATTGCAAATTAATCTAAATATTTCAAGAGAATCTGATCGTTTATCTGCTTCCACCCTCATATCTGTCTACCATACCATGTGCCCCCCACTTCATTTTTCATTGCCTAGAAATTATTAGCATGTACAACAGTTATGGTTTTTATTGGAATTAGTGTGGTTGGTCTTAACACATTTTCAAAAGTGGAATCCTACCTCCAGGCAGAAACTTTGGATGATTCCTCTTAATATATCTTATGATTAATTAAACAACCTTGTCAATTCCTTTTGTCTTAATTTTTCACATTCAAGAAAATACAAGTATCATCTCAAACATAAAAATAAATAAATAAATCCAGAAATGTACTGTTGCCAAGTGGAAAAAAGTGCAAAGCTAATCACAGTGGGGATTTCCAACATCTTCTTCCCCTTTTTGTGTCTCTTCCAGAGCCACATTTCAGGAAGTGCTGCTGCCACCATGTCCCCAAGAGCTCTGGACAAAATTGCATTTTCCCATCATAGTAAAATTGGAAGGGAATGCTGGGAAAATGTGATTTTTTCAGCAAAAGTGTGATTTCTAGAGATAAAAGATTGAACAATTGCAATTAATGCACGCTTCTTTGGTTGTAAGCTAATATCTAGAAAGACTATTAAAATGAGTCTGCAAACAAATGACATTAATAGCAATAAATATGTATGTCCATGTGTGTATGGGTAATAGTCCAAAAATTAAGATTCGTCCTGAGCCTACTTAAAGATATATATAAAGTTTAAAACCTGTTTTCCAAGGCTAACTTTAAAAGCCCCTCTGCCTTTCTATGTAACAAGTCATCATGACTTATCTTTTATGCTCTTCGAGGTCAGGATAAAAGAAGTATGAAATTGGTTGTTTTTCTTTAGGCAAGAGTTGGAACAGGTCTATTTGCCTAATTGTATCAAGCTCTAATCTACCACATATTATTCTATGCTACACAGAAATGGGAAGTAAGTGGAGGCTATCAAATGTGGATGGTTGTTTTTACTGATTTATTGTTTTCTGTTATAACTCCAGAGTCTTATGGAATCTGATGATCCCTAAGTGCATACATTAATAAATAAATGAGCAAGGAAGCAAGTTTCCTTTTAATACTGTCAATGATGAAAAGCCCTATACTTTTAAATCCTATCAGTGGCTATTAACGAAAGAATGACATTCCTCACATATTCACACAGCATATTTTTCTCATAATCTAGTGGCAAGTGTAGCTATTTTTAAAAAGCCATTCAATGAGTTGACTTCTGAGTACCAATAGATCTCTGGTTTCATGTTGTTGCCCCAAAGTGTAGCAGTCTAAATTAGTTTATAAATAAATGAGTTGATAATTGGTTGATGCAGAAAAATAAAATGCATCTATTCTGCCCTATCAGAGTTTCATTGCAATGCTGAGCAGACAGTTAAAAGCCAAAATAGCTGATTACATTTTGGAAGCTTATTGTAGTAGCCTGGACTTTTTTTTTTACTGCTATGATGTAACATCTCTTCTGCTTTTACTGTAAATGAGTCAAGAACTTTGCATTCTGTACTATTCAATAGATATACAGCAATGTTAAAACACCAAAATGTACCACAACATTACCACATTCACTTCAGTGTGTTCAATTAAGAACATATTTCATAATTTTGGAAGGCTGCATGCTCCCATAGTGTGTAAGATGAGCTAACAGTTACTTTAGCTTTCAATTCCTAGATTTATTTTTAGCCAGTTTGGCCAATAGAAACAAATTGTTTTTTCAGTGTCAGCTAACAATGTCTTCCCCAATTCTTGTTAGAATAGATGTGTGCTTGGTTGTCATAGGAACCTAACCTATGGACTTTGTCTATGACATAGCTGGAAATGAGCAATTCTTAATAGTTAATTGATCCATATTTACTAAGCCACAGTATAGCCCTCAAAAGAAAAGGACAAAACAGCTTGTTTTTCAAAACTCCAAAGCACAGCAGAAAGAAATCATTATCTTTCTCCGGTATTTTTTTCTTCTCATCTTTTCATTATCAGGGATAATAAACTTATTGGTCTTCACGTGGCTAGCAGCCTGCTTCCCAATATTGCCATAGGTGAAAGATATTGGCAGTTATTTGAAGTACATCACAGCATCTAAGTCACTGATGTTACCTTCTCCTGCATTTATATAGCTACCGGTACTAGAATGTCAACTTGCTCAGGGAATGACAAAATTGTGGATCTTTTTCTCACTATCTACATTAATTACTGAACTAAGTTGGTTGCATTTAAGGTAATTATATTAAGTATATACTTCAATCTAAGCACAGTATTATAACCAATATAAAAGACACTGGGAAAAGATGTAGTGAATTGATATATATCGTATTTTGCTCATTGGAAAGGTTACTTCCTTTAAAAAACATCTTACACAATAAAATAACTGGCATTAGGATCAGCCAGCATGCTTTTGTCTGCTAATGTAACCATATGATGTGAGAATCTCCTAATCTGTTATTTCAAGACCTTTGCATTATACAGAAACTAAAATGTACAAAAGTAGAAACTATGAAATAAAATGATTGGATTAAATTCCCCCTTCCTATCAATAACTGAAAACTGTACTTAAGATTTGCTTTTAAAAAACCTGTGAGTTTGCAGGTGTTATATTGCATTTTCCACACTTAGTATTTAGCAAGACATGAACTATAAGAAAAATCCAAATGTTGATTTACAAGTTTCTACCAGTTTTTTTTATCTATCACATGCCTTGGCATATGAATAAAAAAAGTCACTATTTAAAAAATAGCTCCTTCAATATGTTCATGGAAAAATGAAGCCTCATGCAGAAAAGCCTAGATGTTACTTGGATGGCATATAAAAAAGGTAACAAGGTCTTGCTAATAAAATGAGCACAATATTATATTTCTAGTCTTAAAGGCTTAAAAGATAAATGCTGATAAAATGAAATACAAGATGCATCTGCCATTAGAAAGCATGCATGGAAAACATCCCAAATTTTCCTCAGCTGTAATTTGATGTGTATTTTACCAGCAAGTCCCCTTTTCTTGGGCAATGTTTATACAACCTAGAAAAAAGTTCATGTGACTTAGAATTATTGCTTTTAAAAAACAAATCAAAGCTATCCTGGAAGCAAGAATTTAAGGTCTGATTTAGTTCTCCAGTTTAAAAGTACACTGAATGAAAATGATGTTATGGATTTACCAATGTTTTCAGTTACTCACTTTTATAATGTCCCTTGCTAAAATCTGTATCTATTTATTTAAGATAACCAAGTACAGTATGTACATGCACATATCTATCTATCTTTTCCATAGAAGAATGCTGACCAGTTGGAACAATGGCAGCTGAATTTCTACAGCCCTCAGAAATCATTGTACAGGCAAATAAATCTGGGGTTGTATTTATACTGGAATTATCCAGGCAAATATAGTTTGTCTTGTTTAGAGATTTATCAATTAATTGTTTAAGATGAAGTTAAGTAACAACTTTGAAACACAAATAACTACATAATTACTAGCCCTTGTTCAAGGTGTTTTAATAAAAGTCAATGTTTTTTAAACTTCATTTTGTAAGTTTACAGTACTTTCAAATTAAAAATGTTTTCTTACAAATTGTTTTCCAGTGAAGCTTTTTGCTTTTGCAGTAAAAATAGCTGCTATATATCTGTTTTCTAATTGCAGAAAAGAAATCAGGTTTGTTTTTTTTCCAAAAATAGAATTCTTATTTTAATCAGGACAATTCATTATAAGTGAATGAAAGGGATGGAAAAGGGACAATTGAAAGAATAAGAAATTATATATATATAAATTTATATATATATATATAAATTGTTTTTAAAAGGACATGCACAGAAGTAATTTTCCATTAATAAATATAGTTTTAGCGACATTGCTATTTTCAGTTACAGCATCCCTCAAATGAGACTTTATGACCCAGACTAAGTTCAGGTGTTTGTCAGCCTTAAACAGTCTTCTGTGACCGGGCACTTGGCATGTGCTTATTTTATATAAATTCCCTTGAAAAATTAAAATCTTCCAAGATGCCGTAAAAGCTGCTCATTTGAATTGAAACACATTCTTCCACTTCAGATGTTTACATGATTTTAAATTACAATATACAATATTTATTAAATAGGAGCTTTTCACTGCCAGAGAAACATATGAACATGCTTAAGCGTACACACCACACATAAATATACAGATTTTTTTTGAAATGGTATATTTTTTTCTGTCCTTGTACGGAATCTCTGCCTTTGCTCCTTCTGGTTCCAAGATGTATATGATGAAACATACACAACTCTTAAAAGAATGCCCTTTGTAAATTTATATGGCATATATATTAAATAAAAGATACCTAGCCTTTTCTCCCTCAATAAAACAAATGATGATATGTAATGTCTGCAGGGTTGTTAACAGTAAAATGGGAAGGGGGTTAATGTTTGAAATTCCAATAGGTTTAGCCTGGGTGTCACCTTTACTTATATAGAAGTTGACATAATTGAACCCTGAGCCCCAGAGCATTTTGCTATCTTCAGGTTTAGTCAGGAACTGGGTTGACCTCTGGAAGGACTGCTGAAAAGGCTGGATACGTAAGTTCTTTTTCTGCCTGAAACTGAATCCACTTCTTCCCCCAATTATGAAAACACTTCTTTTAGGAGTTCAACAGCGTACTACTCCAAACAGTCAGAAGATAAATCCAATGACTGATGCAGAAGGTCCCAATTCACAGATTCATGCGTTCTTGCATCCAAAGCTCACAAGGCTGCAGTGCTCAGTCTTCAGTATCTGGTTGTACTCCTAGCATTGCATGGAGTTCCTCTGCTGTATATCCCAACAGGTTTTGTAGATCACATACAAAACGGTACACATAACGTTTGCCTGAAGTTTTGTGAATAATGTTCTTATCATAATAATAACGCAGGCCACGGCTCAACTTCTCATAGTTCATTTTGGGCTTGTTTTTTCTTCTGCCCCATCTTCTTGCAACCTGAGATAAAAAGAAAGAAAAGAATTTAATGTAGTTAATTTAGATCCCAGTGAAATTGTATTAAACTCTACTTTACTCAGTAGCAATAAAAATTTAGCTACTGAGCAACTACTTAATGTTACTGGAGCTTCAAAGAGCACAATAAAGAGCACAATTTCCATGCTGTTTTCTAATTTAGTACATCTTCAAAACAGATCTTCCTTTCAGAGGATATGAAGTTCCATAATTTGAAGGTTTGCATTTAAATTAGCTAAGGGTATACAGATATTCCTTGACTTACTGCCACAATTGGGACCAGAATTTCCAATACTAAGAGATGCAGTCATTAACTGAGTCATACCTGATTTTATGACTTTTTTGCTATGTTAATTGAATAACTGCAGTTAAGTGAATCACATGGTAATTAAGCAACCAGCTTCCCGCATTGACTTTGCTTGCCAGAAGCTTCCTGGGAAGGTTGCAAATGGCAATCATGTGACTGTGGCACACTGCAACCATCATAAATACATGCTGGTTGCCAAATCCCCAAATTTTTATTTATGTGATTGTGGGGATGCTGCAATGGTCACAAGTGTGGGTACTGGTTGTAACTATCTTTTTCAGTGCTGTCCTAACTTTGAATGGCAATTAAACAAAAGATCATAGGTTCAGACATTTGTAAACTGTTCTGTATACAACATAATTAATCAGAGTCTTGCCTGTACAATTCCATATTAATATATGAAACTGAAGCTATAATCTCAGATCATTGCTTCTGAATGAGATGTTTGAAGTGGCCCTTTTCTTCCTGGTGGCTCTGTGTAATTTGTTAGTTTACACCCTGCCTTTTCTTCAGGAGCTTCAAAGTGGCTTAATTAAGGATCTTCATTCATTTGATCAGAAAAACAAATCTATAAGGTAAGTTGGACTGAGACTGAGAAAGATAGATCTATATCTAGAAATAGAGACTGTCTTGAAATCCCACAGTGAATTTCCATGGCCAAGAATAAATTGAAAACCCAGTTTTCCAATCCTAGTTTGATATATAACTACTATAGCTATGCACTCTAGCTGCTATAAACTTCCATTTATTTTTAATAATGGATGACTTGAATTACTAACCTCATCTGGGTCTGCAAGCTTAAACTCCCAGCCATCTCCAGTCCAGCTAATGAATGCCTGACAAGATTTGTCAGTCAGAAGTTCTAGAAGAAATTGCCACAGCTGTATGGGTCCACTGCCTATGAATATAAAAATAAATCGTTAAAGTATATACACAGAAAGACACAAGCATTCATAAGAATGTTAGTTAGTTTTCAAGATTTAAATGTTAATTATGTAATTCTTTTAAAAACCAGAATCTGTATTAGAAAAAGATGGTAAATGATAGGGATTTATTATAACAGTTGAAGCTTTTTAATTGTCTGAATTAGTCTTTTTTTCTCTTAAATTGTTTAGATTTTACAGTACATTCAACTTCAACTGAATCAAATTTATCTGAAAAATAAAATTACAGGACAATACAATGATATGAAATTATGGTCTTTATATCAAAATAGTCACTTCAGATTAAGCAGAGAGGCCTGAATAAGAATCCTAACATATACAATTTTCATTTGAATCTCTTTACCATTAGTGAAACGAGGAGGCTAAAGACAAAAAAGGGGACAGGGAAATATTTACTTGCCTGTAAATCCTGCTAGTATTGCTGCCGGAATAACTGGTTTCCCTTGCTCTACAGGGTCACTCCTTTCTTGAATATAGTCTTTAAAGGACATCGTGGGTTTGTTCAGACACAAGGACTGGCTGCAATCATCTTCAAAGCTGTCATAAGATGGAACCCGTTGAACATCTACTAAGGAGGACTGACTATTCCAAGACTGTAGCAATGAATCTGAGCCTTCGTAACTTTCTGTGCCACTATCATTTGAATCATGCTCTCTAGGTTTACCTGGACAAAAGGAGAACATTTCATGAATAGAGAATTGTTAAATCTAAATAACTATTATACCTGAAGTTGGATTTTAAAATATTGTACTTATTTAACAGTACAATTATTTAAATAATTGAACTACGAGTGCAATTACAGAATACAACTCCCAAATTTCATTGTACTTTAACTTTACAAATATATTTGATTATGCTAATTTGAACAGTTATGATAAAATGTATCATACTTCAGAGATGTTTAAACCCCCTCCAGGTTACTGTAGCTTTGTCTAAATGTAATCAGTAAAATTATCAATTTAAAGTCAAGGCTAACTCTATGAAACCCATTAAATCATTTTTATGATTAAGTCATTAACAAAGAAGTGGGCTATTAAAACAAAAATAAGCAACCTCATATATGAATATATAACTGTTCATAAACACAGGGAAATAGACATCTTACTTGTATTATCCAACACCAAGTTCAGATTATTTCTTGTGAAATCCTGATTCACTGAACAGTAGTTCACATTGAGAGTCTCTAATTGTGCCTTAGGAAACATCTGAAATTCTTGTTTTAGATTAACAAGATTTGGCCCAATTGTCGTCTGACATACATCTCCCAGAAGTCTGGCTTTTTGGAAACTTAGAGTTTTTGGATAGCTGGGTACTTGAGTACAATACTGCACTTGTTCAACATTAATACCTAAAAAAACAAAACAACCCACAACACTGTAGTTAGAAATCCTTTATCTTCTACAATAGTACCTACCATCCAATTAAACAACTTTATTTGAGAACTTTCCTGAATAAAATATAGTGACAGTCTATGAATAAATGCCAGCATTATCCATATTCTCAACTAAACAAAGCATAATCTTTATATTTTTTTGAAAGAGGGAACCAGCTGAAATACAAAGATAATATAGATCTGTCTCCTGCCCTACGGTAACACACTTCCATGTCTAGAATTGCTTTTATATACTTTAAAGCATCTATAGCAACTAGTACTTCAACTTAATTGAATTAATGTAGTGTTAAGTGATTTTAGTGATTCTAAAATTTTAGCAAAGCAAAACTGAATATACCATACTTATTTAATATTTAATATATCATATTTATTTAATATTCACAAAGACATGAAATAATAGCTAATTCTTAAAGACAATTTGATCCAACTCAAACACTGTATATTTTATACTGTATGGAGTGTTTGTCAAAACGAAGTACATATATCTGGCCACTAACATCACATAAGATATTTTGCACTTCAAATATCAGCTTCTGCTTTGAAACAAAAGCCATTTCTTCAAAGTTCTTGTTTTGCAAGTTTCTAGCACCAAACTATGCATGTATTTTGGTATTTTGAACTTTATCCATGTTTTTCTCTATGTCCATTTCCTTCTTTCACTAACATGCCCCCAGCAAAAACAAAACAAAACAAAAGAAAAAACCCAGAAACATTTTTTGTAGCTTAAATGCACTAGTCTAAGATCAGTTGTTGTTGCTATTGTTCAGTACAGATACTGAATGAGAAGCTTTATTCACATTAAGCAGAAATTGCACCCCTCAAATTTTGATACTATGATTATTGAAATTAAATTTACCTAGAGAGTTGTTGTTGACCCAATGTGTAGATGAAGTAAGGTGAGAATTTTCCATGTATTGATCTTGTGGCTTCTCTTCATTGTCTGGAAATAAAAAAGATGTTTAAATATATACCTAAATAGGATAATTTGCTTTGACAATGTGTCATATATGAGTGATAGCATTTTCACCAAACTGTATTTTATGGCAAAATTACCTGCCATTTTGAAAATAATTTAATGTGATGGAACATAAAAAAAGTTTAAACGATCACAGTTAAATCCAACTTATACATCTAAAAGTAAAACATATACTTTTATATTATGTATTTTATATATTTTATTGTAAGCTGCACAGAGTCACATATAAATATATAAATCAGGGTTAAGTCAATGAGACACATGTATTTTTTTACATTTTTCAGTATTACTCTGATTATCCTTTCTTTCAATAGCGTGAAACAATCTCTCCTTTCCTTTAAGATGTCACAACAATGGCAATCTTTATATTTAATTGAAAAATGTTGACTGGTCCAAAGTCACAATGTGTGTTTCCCTGGCTAAGACTGTTTTTTATTGGATTAACTCCATCTGCTTCCAAGTATGTTTGTAGCTAAGATCACATATTTTTGCTTTTGTCTTAACACAGTATATGAATCCATCTTAAACCAGTTCTAATCTATGTCTTCAGCTTAATCAAAACAGACAAGAACTCCCATTTTAAGATAAACTCAAATAGTACAGGAAGCAAACATTCTAGTTCCTTTAGATGATAAATAAATGGCAAGTTAGAATTCACTTAGAAGTTTTACAAGTTTTCTCAATATTGCCACAACTGGTTTGCGTATTCTGCATATTCAGCTATCACTTTGATTTAGCTCATTCACCTTTTATCATCTGATCCAAATGTTCCCACAGTATGTCACCAACATAATCAGGTGCTAGTTCCAAAAAATGTTCCTTTCCCAGATTGCATAAGTCTTGGCCATTCATAGCAAATTTCTCAAAGTTCACATTCACTAAACTAAATTCATTGGTAGCCCAGAGAAGCCACTGACATACATGATGATGTGTCCAAAGCCAGGGATCTGCAGAAAGGAAGAAAACGAATTACTTTATCAAAAAAAAATTCCCCAAAGGAAGTTGTAGTAGCATACACTAAAATATAATAGCTACTATCCCTTTTACTACCACCTGAATCCACACATTTCTGGAGTTAAAGCTCTTAATATTTAACTCAGTTTACAACTGTAGATATATAAGATACAATCTTAAGCAAATCCATATGAACGTTAGCATTATTGTGATGAATATATTTGGAAGTAATGGTTTAGTATTTAGTATAACCTAAGGGGTTATACAATCAATCTAATTTGTTTTAATATATGTTTGAATTCTGTATCACATGTTTTTAACACGAAATGTAAACCGCCCCGAGTCCCACAAGGGAGAGGGGCGGTCTAGAAATATGAATAAATAAATAAATAAAATAAATAATTTTTAAAAATTGGATTTTACCACTGGTTTCATCCTCATCCGAGGAGACATGGATTGTCCAAAACACACAGAAGATGTTTCTTCTGAATCCAAAGCGCATTGAAGCTGTCTCCTTGAATGGGAACAAAACGTTTGCAACCGAATCGCCAAGCTCGGACCTCAAACCAACAACATAACGACGATCAACCTGAGCTACTAATATTCAAAGACATTTCCACAAAGGCCTTACTTGTTTTTTGGGGGGGTTTTTGTTTTAAAGCAATCTGCAACAAAATACAGCGACTGAATATCAAATCGTAATAGCTGCCTTCCTTTGCAACTTCAGCTCCTAGTGGTCATTCCGGGTGCGGAATTCTGGGAACAGGATCTGGAAGGGTGCAAGTTGCCAAAAACCTCTTTGGCTCCAGCGTTTCATTCAAATCCCCGGGTTTCAGCCTGGCTAGCATGATTCCTTCAATCTCCCACCGTAGCTGGCTTATGAGCTGATTGCCGGTGGAAGCTCCTTTTTCCACGGGAAGACCCTCTTTGCTTGCCCCCAACTCCCCCCGCAGGGAACTCCTCCTCCTCCCCAAGACTTCCTTTTTTTTCTACCCCCCAATACAGGAGGAGGAGGGGTGTGTGCAACCGCAGCTTTTGAGAAACGCTAGCCTCCCTTACCTCTCTGTGGAGAGACCACCAGTGCTGAGTGATTAAATGGTTGTTGTTTCTTCCATTACTCAGCTTCCTGAATTATGGGGGGTAAGGCTCCATGATTGGGAATCATTATGGGTTGAGGCAGAGGGGTGAGGAAGATGGGGAACAAAAGGAGGTCTGAAAGTTTCCCGAGGCCTTCCAGGGTTCTTTCGAAGAAGCTCAGGCTGCAGGCATTTTTACTTACTTATCTACTTCTCCCAGATATTTCTATTATTGAGAAATAACACAACTTCTCAATAACTCCTGGTGGCAAACAAACTGAAAACCAAAGAAATAGAACAACCGTAGACAACAGAAGGAAGATGGTCTATTTATTATTTATTTTATTTTATTTATTTTTTAAATTTGATTTATATGCCGCCCTTCTCCGAAGACTCAGGGCGGCTTACAAAGCGCTAAGCAATAGCCTTCATACTTTTGTATATTTATACAAAGTCAGCTTATTGCCCCCCACAAACTGGGTCCTCAATTTACCTTAGAAAGTACCTTAGAAAATACCTTAGAAAGGATGGAAGGCTGAGTCAACCTCAGTGGAGCAGACATCCACCCTCACAAAGAGAGCCCATCACCTACTACTGTCCCAAAGTCTGAAGACAGAGCTAGGTCTTCAAGGGTCATGTAATGAAGAGTAGAATCCAGGTTGTCTAAATATCTGGGGAGAACTATTCCAGACAACATCATCTGAAGGAACGGCTTCCTTAGCCCCATCAGATGACACCGTTTAATAGATTGGAATATTAGAACATAGAATAATAAGGTTGGAAGAGGCCTTGGAGATCTTCCAGTACAACTCCTTGCCCATGGCAGGAGATTCTAGACCATTCCGAACAAATGTCGGTCCTTGAAAACCTCCAGTGATGGAGCACCCACAACTTCTCAAGGCAAGCCGTTCCACTGATTAATTGTTCACCCTGTCAGGAAATTTCTAGATTGGTTCTTTCTTTAATGATCTTCCATCCATTACTTCTTGTCCTGCCCTCAGATGCTTTGGAAAATAAATTGACTCCCTCTTCTCTGTGCCGGTCCCTAAAGTACTTGGAATATTGCTAACATATCACCCCCCCTAGACCCAGAGTAGGTCTACCAACCCTATCTGATATGTATGATGGGCAGAAGCAATGTGTTGTGGTCCGCTGGCAGCAGAGTTGGACAGTGAGGAGGCTGGAGAGGAGCATGGGCCAGTCCTGGAGTCTGGGGAAAGCTGCGTCGAGGGCTCTGCGCAGGAGGCAGAAAGGGGGCCAGGGCCATCTGGGAGTTATATGCTGACTCCGGAGCCTCCAGATTTGGACATCAGCGAGGCAGAGAAAGAGGGGGAGCCTGTTCCCAGTGCACGCATGTGCAGAGCTGCCAGAAGGCAAGAACAGTTAAGACAAAAGGGGTGACTTGGGAGTAAGGCTTGAAGATGGTTGGCCCCTCCCAGAAGACATAAAGGAGTAGCAAAGGCACGTGAGCCTTTGCAGGAGGCAACGTTGTTCATGCTGGTCGGTTTGTATTTTGAAGCTCTGTTTTTTTGACTCTTGTGTTTCAATGTGGCCTTGCGAAGCTAATTGCCAATTAGGTGTTTGGCAGCGTGTCAAGGGAGATAAAGGTGGGTACTTATCAGCCTTATCCCGAAGGACTGTGACATACGTCTGTCGGACTCTTTACAAACTCTTTGTGACTCATCACGGGCTGTGAATGAACAGAATTCACAGTATGCTTTTTACTGTTTCAGGAAGCCTAGGTCAGAACAGGGGCAGAATTCAAATAAGTAGGCTGTACGTTGTTTGGGAATTAATAGATGATGTTGCACCCAGACGCTTCTCAGTCATGGACTCAAAGCAAATAAACAAGGCTCTCTGCGGTGTTTATTAAACATTATGTATCAGGGAGGGAGCTGTCTTCTCCAAAAGTATAGTGAGACACCCCTGCAGACGAAGAGATGCGCTTCTACTGGTGCATTTCAGGAAGAAGGGGAAAACGATATAGGCATTCATATGCATCAGTAATATATATTCATAAGTGATGACCTCAGGTAACCTCTTGCCCTTCTGCTCTTCACAGAGAAGCGTAAGTGCAAAAAGAAACATGGACTTCTTGAGATTCAAAGGTTGCACTGGGAATGTTCGGATAAAAAAACGTGCAACGGGTCTGTGAGCCAGACATTGCAAGGTCACATTGTTTATGTTTCCATTTGTCTTCAGCCGTTCCATTCATTTGAAAATGAATTCCCCCCCTCACGCCAGTAGCCAGTGAAGTTTAGGGAGCAGAGAAACCCCATGAGTGTATTGTGGCATGACCGTATCTGCCCATGTGGTTGGATTCTAGATCAGCGGAAGCTTTTGAGAGGTCTTCAAGCCTTGGATCCAGAGGATCGATGCGCTTCTAGCCCCTGAATAGGGCATCGTCAGTGTGTCAGTGTCTTGAGGATACTTGACCCCATGCTAGCAGATGACTTCTAGCCCCTGAATAGGGCATCGTCAGTGTGTCAGTGTCTTGAGGATACTTGACCCCATGCTAGCAGATGACCTCACCCAATTACTTCATGCACTGGCTAAATAGGACCAAGAGTGACTCCCCACACGCAGGTCAAGAGTTTTTGACTCCAGTTTTCCTTTCCTATCAACATAAACTGGAATTTTGGTTGCAGAGAAGGAGAATCAATACAACACCATGTCTTTCTCCTCCTCATTCTTCTAGCAGTGATGGCGAACCTTTTTTCCCTCGGGTGCTGAAAGATTGCGCATGCGCACGGCAACGCATGCATGCATGCCAACATCTTTAATGCAATTTATTTATTTTATTTTTTATTTTAATTTGATTTATATGCCGCCCTTCTCCGAAGACTCAGGGCGGCTTACA
>JANHFK010010098.1:3186-19345 GCA_036250565.1 Sibynophis collaris | reverse complement strand
GAAAGATACACCCAATTGAATGCAGAATTCCAGAGAAGAGCTAGAAGAGATAAGAATGCCTTCTTAAATGAACAGTACAAAGAAATAGAAGAAAACAATAGAATAGGGAGTTTCTCTTCAAGAAAATTGGAGATATGAAGGGAATGTTTCATGCAGAGATGAACATGATAAAGGACCAAAATGGCGGGGACCTAACAGAGGCAGAAGAGATTAAGAAGAGGTGGCAAAATTACACAGAAGAACTATATAAGAATGAGCTCAACGTCCCTGATAACCATAATAGGGTGGCCACTGACTTCGAGCCAGACATTCTAGAATGTGAAGTCAAATGGATCTTAGGAAATCTGAGCAACAACAATTCTAGTGGAGGAGACAGTATTCCAGCTGACCTATTCAAAATCTTAAAAGACGACGCAGTAAAAGTGCTACACTCAATTTGCCAGCAAATTTGGAAAATTCAACAGTGGCCACAGGATTTGGGGGGATGTGGTAGGTAATGAATGAAATAAGAATTTACATTCTTCCAGTTTTGTTTCAGTTTGCTTAATTTTTCAAGTTCTAGAAATGAAATTGCCTGATGGCTTTGAGGATGATCTAAGATGAAGGGTGGATATATTGTTGATTCTCCTGGATCTTTCTTGATTTTTTGTTCTTCTTGCTTGCCTATGCAAGGTGGACCTGGAACATATATTTTGGAATGAACTTGCCTATTTTTAATCAAAAGACTTTAGAAATAGGTTGAATTTTGGGAAACTAATATTCCCAGTCCCTGCAACAAGACTAAAGCCAATGATACTTTATTTTAAATACTGGAATTGATTGTTTGGATTATTGAGTTTTTTCCCCAAAGTCAGTTCAAACAAAATATGTTAGTAGTTTCTCACAGTTAATCAACAGAGGTTTTATGTTTTAGAATAATATCTTCATGAAATATTTCAGTATCTTCTATCTGCACTATCCCATTTGGTAACTCAAAGTCTATAGTACCTGTGAAAATAATGCAATCGATCATGAGTTCCCTCTTACCTGAACAGCAAAAATCTTGGAAGGCATATCTCAATTACTAAACAAACTTTTGTTTCATAAGATTTGATGTGATCTTTTAGTTTAAAGAAGTTAATATATAATGTTATTCACAGTCTCATTGATCATATTAAATCATGTTTGCACTTTTTGAGTTGTGAAAAATAGTAGTCTGGATATATTCTTAGTTAATTATCTTGCAAAATCTTTCATCAGTGATTTGTAGATAATAGATTGAAATGATATACAATATTTTGGCACAGCAGAGGAAACCATAAGACAGGCATAGCTTCTAAGAACTGCTAAACAAGATGGATTGTGATCAGGAAAAGGTTTGGGTCTGGCCTAGAAAATATTCCAAGCAGAGTCATCCATGATCACTCAGGAGAATGGAGCTTACCACCTGAAGCAGCAAGAGAAAACACAGCTTCTTTTGGTGTCAATCAACACGATGTGATAGCAACTTGAGAGAAGGATGCTAGAATTATTTATTTAATTAATTAATTAAATATCTGTGCTTCCTATCTCATTGATATAGCAGCTCTGGGCAGTGTACAGGATTATAGTTTCAAGCATAGAGAAAATTTGTGCATCAACTGATATTTTTCAGGAATATATTCTTAAATAGCTAATGAGTGGCATCTTATTTCCCCTTTAGTTATATCCTGGGACTTGTACCTGGTTTAGTATCCAGACTTATACCATGTAGGTTAACTTCCAAATCAATAATATCTACAATCCATTCTCAATGTAATTTACCTTACAGGTGATTGTGGTAATTATCCCTGATGTGCTATTTTATGATCTCCCACCAATCACATCAACCGAACTACAGCAATATGTACTAACCTAAAAGATAAGTCTTACAATTCACTGTATTACATACACTCCAAGTTTATTTATTGGACAGATTTTCTAAGGGATATGATCTTCTGGTTAACTTAATCTTTCTACTTCCCTCAGGACAAGCAAAGCTCTCAGGCACATAGTAATGAACTTAAAAATCTCCATTACTAGGTACATGACCAAGACTTTTAAGGTAATCTATTATTTTATCAGAGCAGATCTGAATAGCTATGTGGCTTGACATCAGGAAGCTAACCTAAATTTTGTCATTTCAATACAGGTCTCACAAACAGAGAGATTTCATCTCCCTGCTGTGTTTGATCTCCATCATTGCCTGAGAAATTATTAGGAACAATATCTTTTTTTTCAACGACAGCCACATTTTAAGTTCAAGTATTTTAGCACCTGAACTCAAGTGAGAATAATAAATGTCAAAAAATATTTATAGCTAGGTATATTGAGAGTTTCCAGTTCCCTCTACTGCAATAACATGCATCCATCTGCTAATAGTATTAGAGCTGCCTTTTAAAAATACTAATAGGATCCAAAATTAGAAGACTGTGGTATACCAAAATAAATGTTGCATCTGTTTAATATAAAACCAGTAATTAAATTAGTTGTAAATCATCCAGCAACAGTCATCCTTTTGGCCTTCGGCTTGTAAAAGAATTCAACCTGATCACACATCAGTGTTGAAAACTCTTAAGCTATTCCCTCTGGCATGCTTCTAAAATTCAGGCAGTGTAGTGTATCAGTAGAAGTTTTAAAGAACTAGTGTATAGGAGTTACAGTAACTCCCAGACTTCAGATACATTGGCTGAGTTGTTTTGGGATGAAGTTATATGACTGAAGCAAGAAGTCAACCGAAAGTAATATTCTATCCTTTAGAGTCAAGACAATGCTATAAGGTAACTGAAATTAAAGCACAAAACTATTGAATGTCTAACTATTCATATTTTTCACTTCTTTCATCACTTATGCACTTAGTCCAGTCTTCCTCTCCACTCTGACAGTACCACCCTAATACATTTGCAATAAAATGCAAGTTAAGGGATTGGGAAACAAATGGAGAACCACAATAGCAATTAAATAAATTATACTCATTTTTGTTCCTGTCTTTTATGAAAAGGAAAATAGACGGGGGATCTTCCAGTTATTTGGAGAAGAACTTGGGCTTCTCCAAGGTCTTAACCTTATTGGGAGCTTGGCCACCACTTTGTTCCCACAGCTGCCAGCTACCTCTGCATCTTCACCCCAAGCCCTCTTCTTCCTAAATTTAACACAAAGAGAACTCAGAGGGGCCAATCTCCAGTTATCCAGAGAAGCAGGACTGCTACACTCAACAAGAAAAACTGAAGGAGATGGAAACAAAAAAAGAGTTTCATGCTTTCAGATTCCCCCTGAAGGTTTGCTGTGAGAAGCTGTTAATTACAATTGTACAATTAAACAGTTGTAAACTTACTAATGAATTTCTTTCATTAAGACTGACAACTTTTTAATTGTACAATTCTTTAGTTACAGTATACTTGCTACTGTCAATTGAAATTAAGAATCTCCTGGAAGAACTTCAGATATGAACAAAACAGTAGTCTATAACAGTGGCCTCCAACCTTTTGGGCACCAGGGACCGGTTCCATGGATAGAGTTTTTTCACACAGACCAGAGGGGGCATGATTTCGCATGCTGCCTGAATTCCACAGATGGGGCTTCACTTGTTTACACAGCCCAGTTACTGTCATGCCATGGACCGGTGCTGGTCCACAGACCAGGGGTTGGGGGCCCCTGGTCTATAAGTTGCATATTACTCCCATCTCCATTTTTGAAGTTCCCAGAAAATCCTAAAACTAGGGTTAATGAAATTCAACAACAAAACTGCAGATATAGGGTATCATGATTGTGGCTGTGAGTTTATGTTTATAAAAAACTGCAAAATACTTTGCTCTTTTAACTATTTGGAATTATTGAACTAACCTAGCCTAATAGGCAGACAGACACACGCACACACAAACAATTACTAATAGTGCAATACGAACACTTGACTACAAAGGATTTAATTACTGTATATAGGTAATCATTGACTTACTACTCCAATTGGGATTGGAATCTTGGTAATTGAACAAAGCAGTCATTAAGCATGGCACCTACATGACTACTTCACTCAACAACTGCAATCTCGGCACCCTTGGTTATAGAAGCAAGCAATCATCAACAAGGTCCCACGTTGTTAAGCAGACAAAGGGAAGGAATTGCCTGCTGAGTTCAGCTCCCCTGGATACACAGAAAGAAGTATATTCCCTAGTTAAATATGATGAATTTTCTACATGAGCTTGGTGAAGATGTGATGTAACTTCCAACTTCGTTTTGCATAAATCTTATAAAGTGACCTATGAATAAAATTACTTGACTTAATTGTATGGCAGCCTGAAAAAAACTGACCATCTGAATTCCAGATGTTGTCCTTTCTGTTTCATAGCCTAGCACTTCTTGAGTTAGCTGACCTCTACAGTAATTGAGTCAGTAGCCCTATCTCATCATTCTACAGTAAGTCTAGGCCTTTGATAGAAGTAACAGTCCCAACTTATTTTACTGCACTTGAAAATGCCCCACTTATAAACTCGAGAAGTTATTTGCAGAAATCCTGCTCCTGGAACCCTCTTATAGAGAAGTATGGCAAGTAGCTTTCCAGAGCAAAGCTACTTGCCATAGCTACTTTCTCATTATTGATCCTTGGAGCCTAGCTGGCAACTCTGTCATCCAAATGGTAGGGGGGACTAGAGGGTCAGCTATACTGGCCTTCATTCTTACTAACAAGAGATGAAATTATAGAGGGAGTTGAAGTTGCAGGAACTTTGGGAGAGAATGGCCATGTCATTTGGAATTCAATACAATGTCAGATACAAGCAATACAACAAAATCAAACTAGTGTCTTAGACTTTACAAAAGCTGATTTCCACAAACTTAGAAAGAGCTTGGAAAGGATTTCATGGATGAAAATCTTAAAGGGAAAACAATTCAAAAGGCTTGGGAAATTCTGAAAAATGTGATTATAAAAACCCAGTCTACCACAATACCCCTGAAAAAGAAAAATAAGAAATCCAGGAAGAAATCAGCATGATTACATAAAAAACTGATAAACTAAAAGTAAAAAAAAAACCCTATAAAAATGGAATGAGGGACACATAACTAAAGCAGAATACCAGCATATAGCCTGAATCTACAAAGTTAAGTCAGGAAAGCTGAGGCTCAGAATGAATTAAGACTTGCAATGAATGTCAAAAGTAATTTTTAAAAAAGTTTATTTCAACATGTAAAAAATAAGAAAAAAAGTCAAGGTAACAATAAGTCCACTAATGGGAGAAGATGGCAAAGTTCTGTCTTAGGACCAGTACGCTTCAATATCTTCATAAACGATGTAGATGAGGGAATAGATTGGAACCCATTAAATTTGCAGACAATACCAAGCTGGCAGGAATAACCAATACCCCAAAAGATAGGCTCAACATCCAGAAGGATCTCGACAGATTTTAACACCAGGCCTTATCTAGCAAAATAAACTTCAATGATAAGAAAAGTATTTTTTTACACTTAGGCAAGAAAACCCAAATATACAGGTATAGAACTGGTGGAATCTGACTTAACAGCAATAACTGCAAGAGGGATCTTACAGTCCTGGTAGACACCCACTTAAATGTGAGCCAGCAGTGGGCTGCAGCTGTCAAAAAAGACAATACAATTCTAGGCTGCCTTAATAAAGGGATACAATCAAGAATATGGCCAACAATTCCAAGACAACCAGGTTCTGCCAATGATCAGATCCGGGAAATGCCTCTTCCAGGTGAGGCCAGGGTTGGAACCAGCTTTACCAATTGCAGAATTATATGAAGATGTTTTTCAGAGAAGGGATTCTGCTGATCATGGTGCAATAACAATGCAGTTGTAAAACATTTGTAGCAAGAAAGGATTCATAACAGCAAAAACCAAGGCAACCATCTTAAGAGAATTAAAAAGAAAGCAAAGAAGCAAAAAAAGTCAATTAGTTCATATTTAATTGAAAGAGGGAAATTGGCACCTCAATTTCAGTATCTAAAAGGTAATAATCCAAATGAAAAATTGCTGGAGCTGATTAATTTCTTCAGACAGCCTGGTTGTCTTAGAATTGTTGGCCATACTCGATGAAATCTAGCCAGCTAACTAGTTTTCTAAGACAATAAAAGAAGATTGGAGGAGTGAGAAAAGAGTTCCTCAGATACAAGCAGGAAACAGCAACAATAGTAGTGATTTTATATTATACCTTAAAAGAAATGATAATAAATACCAGTACATACTTTTCAGGGCAGGCAGGCAGGCATTTTTTCCCAGTATTTTTGCAAATTCTTTATAGTTTTGCATCAGGCAATGTTTGTTTTATCTTTTTATCTTGTACATCTTCCAAGATGTTCTCTTTTCATCTTTAATATGCCCAAACTAATGGGAAAGCGCTCTCCTGGGTTTCTCCTCGTGAAGAGCAGCCTTCTGGAGCTCAAGTGGATGTGGCACCATGTGGTTCCTAACTCTAACCCAGACTCTTTTCCAAGTTGCAGACATCATCATCTAAGGTGTGTTCCCTTCTTCTGAGAAATCCTGTGAATGACAATGACTTGCCTTTAGCCAGAAGGGCATGAACTTTGGGGTTTCAGAATAAAAAAAGAATCTATTGAACACGGATGCCTGACCAGAACAGTGCTTGTATTGCTGGGTGAATCTCCAGAGTTGGAGGAATCCTCACCCATCCCCTAGGGAGGTAGGCTCTCCTCTATGTCTGTTAAATCCCTGCCCAGAAGCAGCAGGGTACTGGAGAGGGTGAAGCAGAAAGAGGAAAAGCTCAGCAGGGGGATCACATTCATTTAGCATACCAGACAGCTGCACAGGACCCTTCCTTGCTGCTTTACAATAAATGAGCCAATTTCACAAGAGCTTGGGTGCATATATTTAGCCTTTATAAGTTGTTCTAATCATGGTCAGGTGTCATCTCTCTCCAGCATCCCAGAGCACTCCAGCACACGCCTTTCAATTTCCTTTTTTGTATCACCTTCCATTTAGATCCATTGGCCAAGGTATATGTAGTGGTTTACTACGTCTAATTCTTCTGCAGACATGAAAAAAAAAACTTTCTTTGGTGAATTTATTAAGCATAATCTGGCTTTTCTTAAGGGTTTATTTTTAAGCCAAATTGTTCTCTTGCTTTGTGCAGCTCTTATATGTATCTTTGTAACTCTTCTCGGTCTTGTGAGAAGAGAACAACATCATCAGCAAATATTCACCCATTATCCTCATAAGTCTGCTTTTCTTTGTGTATGTAGCTATGGTTACATATGGTGTATGTAAATATAAGATATGTAAGACTCTCCATTTGCTATAATGTATTTCTTCAATACTTTTCAAACAAAGCTGAAACAAAACAAAAAGGATATAAAACAGTGAAGAGCAACCAAGCATGAATTAAATTAGTTAATAGGTTTATCAAAATTCTTTGTAGAAGCCTGTAGAGTGAGTCAGTGTACAAACTATGTAGTTTCATTAGCAAAGCTGCAGACATGGCTTGCTGTTGCTTCAGGGTATTTTCAGGAGATGGCCATAAAACTCAAGATTGTGATTACAATGTTGAGATCAACTCTACATGTGACAAATGGCTTGCCCAGAATAAGAATCTAGGCATAGTGTCAGTGGGAACAGAGAAGCAGAAATAAGAGCTTGGGAGCAGGGCAAGGAAGTGAGGGGTGTGGGCAGAAGCTAAAACGCAGGGAGATCTGAGTTAATTTGGAAGCAGAATTTGGCTTTATCTGGGGTTGCTTCTAGTGAATTGGTTTTGTTGCTTACTGGCTTTTGTTAGGAACTGTGGGTGGCTGCCTTCAGGGAAGTGTGAAGTGAAGCCTTCCGCGCTATTGTAGGGCCATTTGTTGTGGAATTTAACAGCGATAAAGGACTCAATTGAGTCCTGGCTAGGCGACCTGGCTCATAACATGAGGTGGTTCCATTGTTTCTAATATCTGACACTTTCTTCTAGCCTTTTTATCATAATTTTAATGTTGTATTTGATGAATGTTCTTAAATAATGTTTTTATCATTTGAATTTATGCTGTCTAGGTTCGTATTTCATAAGATGGGTAACTGTATAGAGGTAGTACAGATTTATTGACCACAATTGAGCCCAGAATTATGGTCGTAAGTCATTAGGGTTGTTAAACAAGACACCTATGTGACTGCCTCACTCAATGGCCACAATTCTAGCTCCTTCTATTGCGGTGATTATATGAGCATCCAGGGGCACTTCAGGGAGTGGGGGAGGCTTAGTGAGAAAGAGAGAGTTAGAGAGCCCTTGTACCCACTGATATGAAGACAATGGCAATGGATTGGGAGGCTCACCTAGATAGGCCCACTGGTGTGCCAATCTCCTCCTTCCCCACTGCTACTTCTGAGAGGCCTAAGCCTTCTCCCTGCCCCACAATGCCTAGAAGGCCTCAGTCAGCTAGGCTCACCACTGAAACCTTTCACATGCTGGAAGACCTCAACAAAGCTAGACCAACTGACACCCAAGCTTCCTCCCTCCCATCCACTGCCACTCCCAAGAGGCCAGGGCCTTCTCTCTGTCCCCAATGACACTGAGTCCATTTATCTTTTCCCTTCCTTGAAGCTGCTGATGGGAGCATCTAGTCAATGTGAGGCTCAGCTAGAAAGATAGCAGAGGCAATCTTCCTTAAAGCTGGCCAGAAACAGGAAGTCAGCCAGAAAAGTTCTGCTATGTGCAGTTCCCCTCATAATTTAAAGGCATGTAGAAGGAATATCATATATATTATATGCCTTCTCTGTTTGTACCATTTCTGCAGATTTAATTCAGGCATGAAAACCTGGGGGTGTGGGGGGAATTGAGCAAATTACTGGTTTCCAGCTCTAATCTGTGGGAGTTTCAGCTTCCAGCTGAACATTCAGGTTAGACTTTTTCTTTTCGGCTATTATATCTTTAAATCAGAACAATCTTGTGAGCCTTGGTGGTTTACAAAATAAAAGCATTCATTGTATAATAATGTAAAGTAAAGTAAAATAAATAATCTGTGAAAATTATCATTAATTTAAATTAAAACAGTATCCTAATAAGTGAGTTGAAATAGAGGCCTTCCAAATTGGTCTGAATCAAGCCCAAGAATAGACTTGTATCAGCTATATAACCTGCCAGAAATAAAGAAGAAATCTCAAGTAGTTTTTAAAATGGCATTTTTGGGTTAGGGTAATCATTTTAAAGATACACTGAGACTAGAGACCCATGCCCATTGAAATAACATTCTCTTTTTCCACCCTTTAAAAAGCCTCTAACATGATTTCTGATGCTGGGCTTTAAAGAAATGTTTAGCCTAATTGATTATATAATCTACGAAGCTAATAATTTTCTGCGAAGGCTCGATCCTTTCCTACAAGCACTGACAATGCTAGAATGCAATATTGCTGTGGCAGAGCCTATTGCCAGAACTTCAGACACAGCCTACATTTGAAAACTGATATGATGGTGTCTAGTCCAATGGCTTTAGGAGATGACCATCAGCAGACCAGGAACATTCTGTGTCTATTTAAGATGGATCAGTTGACACCCATATGCACTAAAGTACATAATGCTTGCTGCACATTTCCTGAAAATAAATTTCCTCTCCAAACTTTCCTGGCATTGTAAGGGAAGACAAATAATAGAACCATTTGTTCCAGTTCTTGATGAGAAAGTGGAGGAGAGAGTCCAAAATGCTTTCTATGAGCCAGATAATCCTTCTGGATCACTTGTCTCTAAACTTTAAACAAACAATATTTTCTAGATTCAGATCCAGTATAATCTCTTCTCCATATCATTAATTCTCCCCACCTCTCTTGGCAGTGCCTCACATTCTATCCCTGGATGGTCTTCTAGAGCTTTCTCCAAGAAAAGTCTGAATCTAAAATTAAAGAATATATTCTAGAGCAGATCAAGAACTTATTTGTTCCCATCACACAAACATATTGCTATTCTGTAGAGGAAGAAGACCAGGAAGATATTCAAACTAATATGGTATTTCTAAAAGATGCTCCTGAATTCTAAAAGTATTCTTCATATACTTAAGTAATACTTATTATATTTTGACAGTCTAACAAAGAGTCAGCCTTTAGCGACTGCTCAAGCGTTGGCTGTTTCCCCATCTGCTCTTCATTAATTCTCTCCAAACTAGGATATGATTTACATGGAATTCTACACAATTCTTGACACAGAAAGCCCTTCTTATCTATAAGGAATATTTTCAATCATAGGGAAAAATATCTGGCCCTACAATTTAATTTAATGACTGGAAATTTAATGACTCATATCCACAGATCAGCAATTTGCTTTATTTTTAAATAACTGAATATGTTGCTGGTGATCAATAGCTCACAGAAATGAACTTGAAGTAAGTCTGACAACTAGGAGAGATAGACTCACAGACAGCAAACTCTAGAAGAGGAATTTGATAGGACCCAGAAAAACATAGGCAGCATTAATGACATTGCAGGCATCAAGAGAGGGAAAATATTTTGCACTATTTGCAGCAGATAGCTTCAGATGGTGTGGCTGCAGGACTGGAGCTGTCAGGAAATTACCATGATGGTGTTGCTGCCTCTGTTTTGAGAGGCATCTATATCATGCAATAATCCAATAATGCTAATAAAGAACTTGGCAGGATTAATATCCTGCAAGCAAAACTGCATTTATATATTCAAACTTTAAGTCAGCTATTCCTCTGTGGGTGTGGGTGCATGCATGGTTTATTGACAAGATGGGAAAAAGTATTGAAAATACTGAAAGTATTGAAAAAAAAGAAAAAGCTCAGGAAAGAAAAAAGTGAAAGTGCAAGGAAGAAAGGAAAAAGAAAGAAAAATAGAAAAAGTGATTTCCAACTTTCTTTGGTTCAGATATAAGTAACAAATATATAAAACCCTTATTCTAAATTTAATAATTGCCTATATAATCCTATATTCTAATCTCAAAATTAATTTTTCCTTTCTTTCCGTTTCTTACAAAAAATCCAAAAATGATTACCAAGTAGAAATAAAATTTGTCAAAGACTTTGTTTTCATCAAGGCTGTCAATTTTGCCATCTCTGCCAATTCTTTCAGCTTCCCTGTCAATTCTTCCATTTTAGGTATTTGAAGTGCTTCCATCTTCAAACATACAAAAGTTTTGCGGCATTTATCATATATAAAAGCAAAATTCTATAAGATGTTTACATTTGTTTGTCCATTAAGTCCCCCCCCCCCAAAAAAGACCTGTGGTTTCGATTGTATATTCATTTTTAAAATTCTGTGTCAAAATACATCCTAGATCCCAATATATTCTTGCTTTGTTATATGTTCATCAATGACAAGAAATGTTGCTTCAGTTTGATTATATTTCCAACAAATATTTAACATTTCCTTATATATTTTGACAATGTATCTTGTGTCATGTACCAGCAATATATCACTTTATAAAAATTATCTTTAAGATTATAATTCAGTGTAAATTTCAACCCTTTCCCCATATACTATCCCATTTGCCAACTGTACATTATATTCAAATTTTATTGCCCATTTTATCCTACAATATTTAACTTATTCATCCTGTTTCCATTTTCAGTAAATTTATATTATTAGCATAGTACAATCATCATTTGTACAGAGCTCTACATCAAATTCATTTTTCTTCTTGTTCCTTTTCAAATTCATTATTCTTCTTATCCAATTTAAATCTTTTCATGAGCCTTTTTATATATTTGAATAGTGCAAATTGTGCAAGAAATGAGTCCCAGTAAATTACAAATCCAAGTAAATTATAAATTACAAAGTTAAATCATACATGAGCAGCAAAAATAAAGATGATCACTAGAGGGAAGCAAAGAGTTGTGGTTTCTAATCTTTGTAACCCTGATGTGATAACCTTACTTTTACAGCTTACTTTGGGAAAGGATTGGAAGGATCACATTCCAAAAAGAAAGACCATCTAAACTATGTAATGACATCAATATAATATAATGACCATGTATGCATGCCTAGTCAAAAATAAACAATAGCATTGTTTAGAGAAGCTGTTTATTAATGCCTTCTCTGATGTGACTCAGTAGAATCAGTGCAGCTTATTCTGAAGAAATATGTGTAAGATTGCATTTTCTTTATAGAAGATTAACACCCAAATAACAGCATCTAGAAAGTTCCTCCAGACAGGAAGAACTTTATGTTATTAGGCTAACCTAAAACCATTTATAGCATTCTGTGTTGTTCTACAGAATGTTAAATAATAGAGAAGAATATTTGTAGCTCATGGTTGAAATAAGGGATCCTTGAAGTTCTCTGAGTTTGAGTGTTCCATCACTGGAAGTTTTTAAGGAGAGTTTTGACAGCCATTTGTTTGAACTGGTATAGGGTCTCCTGCTTGAGCAGAGGGTTGGACTGGAAGACCTCTAAGGTCCCTTCCAACTCTGTTATTTGGTTTTGTTCTGGTTGTGCACTGATGACGTTATCTCATACAGGTAATGAAATGTTTGCAGGAAAACAACCAAACTCAGAGAGCACCAAGGACCCCTCAGCATGTTGTGACACATGCTTGAGTTCCATAAGATTTAGCCCTAGATAGCAATTGCACTTAGACTTATATTCTGCTTCACAGTGCTTTACAGCCCTCTCTAAGCGGTTTACAGAGTCAAGAGTGTAATAGGTTTGCAGTCTTACTATAGGAGAATTAAACACCACAAGCAGATTCAAATGGCATTGATTGATTGATTGATTATGTATCTGATGGCATTTACAATTTTGCAGCATTTCTGAAATAAACAGTCCATCATCTCCATCTGCCTCCACCTTCTGCTGGTTTATCATATGAAAGCATAATAAAAGTGCATGTATAACTTGTATCTTATGTACAGTAACATTCACCATAATTTTTATCAAAAAATGCTAGGAATTGCTCCTAGCCATTATTCAAAGTCCTACATGGAAAATAAATACTTGTCCCTAAAGGGTAAATGATGAAGAAAAAGAAGAAATAGAAAAAGAAAAGAAATAACGAGGTATAATTCAATACTTCTAAGGTACCGGTAAATATCACTTTGCAGCATTCAGCATAATGAACAGGCTCCATTTCTTATGCTGGGAAAACTTTTGATGATTTCCTGGAGGTTTCTTAGGTAGATGTTGAGATGCTGTCTGAAATGAGCAAATGAAAGGTCTTTTAAAAGTTACTCATTCTTGAATCTAGAAAATTGTTTTGGCCTTTCCCATTTCCACCAGAGAAATTCTTTGAGATATTGAAATTTAAGGTATTTTTCAGTTGAGATAAAGCAACAACAATTGTCTTCACCATAATAACTATTTTCAGTGTCACATTTATCACATTTTCCCAAAGGCAATGTTAACAGCCTTCAAACAAACAAACAAGCCAAATTACAATGTTGGAAATTTGTTCAGCCAGTAACTTAGTACCCTCCATCCTCCATCCAGATTCAGCATCCTTTTCTGCTAAAAAGTGAAAAAAGTTCCTCATTCCAGACCATGGGAAAGTAATACTTAGTTTTTCCAATATATTTTTATGGAGCCAAACATTTGGTGTGGTCATGCTTTCTCCAAGTTCTAATCTCACCTGAAGTGACTGTTTCCAAAAGTCTGGAAAAAACCTTCCAAGTTAGGAGATTTCTTCACATACATGTGTCCACTCACCATTCTTTAATTTTGAATTCAAAAAAGTTGTCTCAAAGAAGGAAATGAAAGACTTACAATGTAATACCACACACAAAAAAAGGAAATTGCAGGCCAGTTGGTGCCCTCCAGATGCACTGAACTAGCATTTCCATCATCTGCAGCTAGCACAGCCATGATACCCAGAAAACTCTAGGCCAGTGATGGCTAACCTTTTTGCCATTGAGTGCCAAAAATGGAGGGAGCGCGGGGGAGGTCACGTGTGTGCGGGCCTACACCCATAATTCAATGTGCCCTGTGCTCCCTCCGCTTTTGGCACGCGATGGCACAGTGAGTCCAGTAGGCCCGTTTTTCACTCTCCCCAGGCTCCAGAGGCTTTCTAGGAGTCTGGGGAGGGCGAAAACGGTCTTCCTCACCCTCCAGGAGGCCCTCCGGAGGCCAGGAACAGCCTGTTTCCAGACTTCTGGTGGGCCCGGAAGGCCTGAAAATTACCTGGCCATGCTGCAGCTGAGCTGGGACAATGCTCGGGTGCCCACCCATATGGCTCTGCGTGCCATCTGTGGCACCCGTGCCATAGGTTCGCCATCACGGCTCTAAGCTAAAGAAGGTCCAGGATGCAGAAAACTGTGGAAGATAGTAAATTTCACTAGGGATGTTCCTACTGTCTTTATTAAATTCTGCTGGCATTCCTAATACCTACAAAAATAGCCTGCAATGTTACTTATAAGATTCCATCTCCTTTTACTGGAAAAGCAAGGTAGAAATGAATAAATAAATATGACGTTTCCATCAGAGTCAAAAAGTCTGTGTAATAGTCTTTATTGATTTGTCTTCGTTTATGATCTGAAGTCCTTTGCCTTACGTTGGCATGGTTTAGTGCCAGAGTGAATGGGGCTGAGGACTATTTAAATCAAACCTGACATCCACTACTTTGTTTTCTCAGCCTGCATATTCCACACTTTTCTTTTTGGTTTTGACAGAATCTATTTTCACAAAGCTGCCCTAGATTAACAAGTTTTTATTTTTTTAGAAGGTTGTATGGGTAGCCTTGTGGTGTGGCAGCTTGCCAAACAGTGAACATATTACAGAGAGAGTTCACTATTGGGTGGTTAATTTGACATGCAGAATAGAGTTAGGCTCTCTCTGAACATTTTAGGCTCCCAGTATTATTTCTAACACTTGCTTTCACATTTAATCTATGCCAGTACAAAATATGACTAATCTGATCTATCAAATAATCATTCTCTTTGACTCAATCAATTTACTCTGCCACAATGTGTGGTATTAATTGCATCTTTACAGATCTTTATGGGTCTTATCAAACAGATGTATCATAGGTGAAAATTTGATATTGGGAAATAAAAATGCCCAACATTACCGATGAGCAACCTCTAATTCTTTAAAAGTGTGGAGGTGAGGTTTAGCATTGCCTTGAATTTTGAGTGGTTAGCCTCTTCCCCCGAACCTCCAGGAAATGAAGTTCTGTTAGAGAACACTTAGAGAAAAAGCTTATGCTTATTTGGTACAACTCTATGGGCTATTAACCCTGTTTCTCTCCTCCCATACTTACCAGTTCCTGGCATCTGTTGCTTTTTTCTCTGTATCTGATTATAGTTTTCTTCATGTCTATTTTCTAGGACTAAATATAGAAACTGATTTAATCGGAAAATTAACAAGGCTACATGGTAGTTCAAAATTTTGCAAGCCTCGAGGTTTTCTATTACTTTCCTTTTGCATATCAGTACGGTATTCAGGAGTAAGGCTAATAGCTATTTTTGTATTAAAATGAGATATTATGCATAGTCCTCTTCATAGGCTGGAAGTAAACAGGGAAAAGGCAGTGGGGTACTTGCTGAGACTCCCCATGGGACACTGAATCCTATTGTGAAGTTCTAACACTGTGGCAGATGCCATGTTCATTATAGAATTACCGGTAAAGATCGACGAGACATCAAAGACCAACGCATCCCACTTCTTCCTCAAGAGTGGGATTCCACAGGGACTTCCGGCTGGCTCCGCGAGCGCTGAGGACGCCTCTTCAAAGGCGCCCGCTTCGCGATCTGTCAAGCCGCCGAAAAACAGCTGTTCGGCGGCTGAAAACCCCTTCTCCGGGCAAAGGAGAAGGTGGAGAGCTCCAGGTGAGGGTAGAGCCCCCCAAAAAAGCCACAGGTAAAGTCCTGTGGTGAAAAGGGTGAGGGCTCCCCAGGGATCCTGGGAAAGCTCCAGATTGCGATCCGCTTCTGCTAAAGGCAGAAAAAAACGCCGCGACCGTTCCTGCAGAGAGAAAGTTTGTTGCAATAGAAGAAATTGTAGCAGGCGGATCATCGACAGGAGAAAGTGGAAAAACTGCAAGTATTTTAAACTTGACTCCAGAGTTAATAAGAAGTGAAAGTGAAAAGGAGAAAGAAAATGGCGATTGGGTGTGAAAGCGAAAGTTACTAGTGATCAGAAAGTTCCGGTTTAACTTAAGTGACTGACAAAGAACAAAGGAAAAGGAAAAAGCTTGATTTATTTTAAAAAGATAATTGGATGGACTTGGTGAACTAAATGCTGCACATTTATTCTTGAATTGGTGGTTTAAAGAAAATTACAATAT